>OX155968.1:22100531-22170534 GCA_944548615.1 Micropterix aruncella | reverse complement strand
AACTTATTACTTGTTACAATTGACGCTGTCTCTCTTTATACTAATATTCCCCATGATTTAGGCTTAGAAGCGATTTCCCATTACCTTAATCAAAGGCCCAGCCCCCAATTTCCTTCTACAAATTTTCTTTGTAAGTTGGCTGAATTCGTCCTCACTAAGAATGCTTTTTCTTTTGAGGATGAATTTTATCTCCAAATTAAAGGTACAGCAATGGGAACAAGAATGGCACCTTCTTATGCGAATCTTTTCATGGGGTTATTAGAAAATAAATTTCTTCTTACTCAAAATTTACAACCACTATTGTGGTATAGGTTTATTGATGATATTATACTGTTTTGGCCACATGGACATGACACACTCACTGACTTCCTTACAGATTTAAATAATTTCGGACCCTTAGATTTTACATACACTATATCAGAAAATCAAATTACATTCTTAGACGTTGATCTAACTCTATCCGAAGGCACCATTAAAACTGCAATTCATATAAAACCTACAAACAAAGAGCAATACCTACATTTCGATAGCTGTCATCCGTTTCATACCAAAAAGTCAATTCCATATTCAATGTCCATTCGCGGACACCGTTTAATTAATAATAAAGAAAATTTAGATAAGTACCTTTCTAATCTTAAAAAATCACTAATAGAAAGAAATTATCCTGCCTCTTTGTTAGATAAAAATATAATAAATTCCGAAACAAAATTTTCACCTAAACCTAAATTGGTATCAAATTTAAATCAAAATAAAATCTTTCTGAGTACTACTTATTTTCCTGGCACTGAGAAACTGCGACCTATTTTAGCAGATTTATTCCCTATTATAGCTAACGACCCATCAACCAAAGGTTTATTAGATATACCACCAATTTTATCATTTCGAAAACCTCCTAATTTAAAATCAATACTTAATAAAAATAATCGAAATTATCTTAGTAATAACAAAAATTTGGGGCTACAGCCTTGTGGTCGATCACGTTGTAAAACATGTCCTTTATTAGATCGAAGCATTTATTTTACTAGTCCAAACACTCCCAACAGTTACAGAGTTCCTTTTAATAGTAGTTGCATTTCAAAAAATATTGTATATCAATTACTTTGCCAGACCTGCAATGCATTTTATATTGGGGAAACAACTACACCTCTTAGCATTAGGTTAAATAATCACAGGGCAAGCGTAGGCAATGAAAGTCAACTTCCAATAGCATTGCATGCTAAGGCACACAATTTAACTTTTGATAATTGTTTTAAAGTAAAAATTATTAAGTGCCTTGGCGATAACGCTAAAGAAAGAGACGTTAAATCTTGGGAGTTGGCTTTTATAAATATTTTAGGCGCTTGCAAGGGTCCCGGTCTGAATAGGCAAAATTAATACAGTAATTATATTTGTTCAGACATATTCATTAAAAGCTTATTAATATTTTTCATTAAAAATCATTATTAATAATGTTTTTCAAGGTCGGTTATAGTGTATTTATAACGATATTGCAAAATATTATTAACCCATTTCTCTATGTTCAGTTTTTTTTAAATTAAAATTTTGAAAAAATTGTTCTATCAGAAATGTCATAGAGATGAATACGACTAGTGTCGAAATATTCTCAGTCATATAATTTCTTCTAAAATAAGTTACTAACATCCATTTCTGTTACAGAAACCATCCTCCTATACTCATTACATCCAAGGGCATACAATAATTCGGCTGCAGTGAGCAATAACTAAGAACATATTGCGGAAACAGGTGCTGCTGCCCTAAGTATTTAAAGAGGACATTAACTATCGGTAAAATGTTTCTGGTCCACCAGGACCCCAGATAAGTAACTTTTCATGAATCTAATTTTATATATTATTGAAAATAATTTAAAAAAATTTACACCCTTAAAATATCAAAATATAAACAATTTTACACTTTTTACTTACTTATTTTGCTATCACATGTATCACTATGAACGAATATAATTATTGGTTAAATCAGGTTAATTATCATTCTCGTAAAGCATCACAATTTACAGGACATGTAGAATATCTGTCAAAATGTCTAAATAATCATATATGTCCCAAAGGGTTAATACCTAAATTTCCTTTCTCAGCTATAAGTCCAGAAATCCAATATAATTTCCACACTTTAAGGTTTAATTATGCAATGGAGATTACATTTGTTTTACACAATGAATACAAAGTTTTGGTAGATAAACATTTAAGGTCTCTTATATATTATGTTGATTTGATAGAAATGTATTCTCCAATGCATTATATATATGCTAGTGAAATAGTTAGCAGTTCTGTAATTGATTTAAACAATATTAGGCTAAAACACGAAAATAAGTTTCATAATTTACAAATTTTTCACAAAATCAACAACTCTACGCAACAAAATTATACAAGATATAATTCAAATCCTGTTTCAAATTATAACAATAACGAAAACATTCCTTTATATTCATCACAAAACAAATTCTCAGCTAATAGTCATTTTATAAACAATTGTTCTCATGCAGATATGCATCCCGAACCTACACAAGTTCCTTTAGAAATCCCAATTATTGAAAATTTGATATCATCAGTTACAAATTCTAATACTGCACAGGTTCCTATAAATAGCGATAGACTTGTCGTAAAAAACTTGTCCTCAAAAATTATAAACCATAATGAATATTCAGTTTTATCTAAAGGGCTAAATTTCACACCAACTCCCAAAGTTGACCATTTCAGTTTTGGAAATGATATAGCAAAATTTTGTCGTAATTTGAGATGGCGTGAGTTTTGGCATTCAAGGGACAAAAATGGTAATAATAGTAAATTACATGACGCACTGGCAAAATTTCGACAATATTCTAATAAAGAGCCACCCTCTCTTCCAAAAAATCATCCTGTAGAAATATTTATTACAGTTTTAATGAACAAAGTTACACAACCAACATTTTTAAACAGCCTCAAACCTACACCTAACTTAACATCTGATGAACTTTCAGCTCTTAACAATCTAAGCAAAGATACCAATATCATCATTTTGCCAGCTGATAAAGGTTCAACTACAGTCATTCTTAATAAAACAGACTATGTAGCTGAAGGTTTGAGGCAACTCAGAGACGAAACTTCCTATAAAAAATTATATAGTGATCCGAATCAAAATTTTGCTAATACAATAAAAAAATATATTGAACAACAAAAAACCATTGAAAAATTATCAGATGAAGATGTTAACACTTTAATTCCTAACCCTATCAGAACACCAAATTTTTACTTATTGCCAAAAATTCATAAACCTAATAATCCAGGAAGACCGATAGTAGCTAGTTTTAACTCACCCACAGAAAGAATTTCAGCTTTTGTCGATTACTTTCTACAGCCATTTGTAAAAAATCTCAAGTCACACATTAAAGATAGTTACCATTTCATCGAGATTCTAAAAAATACCACAATTCCTAAGACTGACAACTTATTACTTGTTACAATTGACGCTGTCTCTCTTTATACTAATATTCCCCATGATTTAGGCTTAGAAGCGATTTCCCATTACCTTAATCAAAGGCCCAGCCCCCAATTTCCTTCTACAAATTTTCTTTGTAAGTTGGCTGAATTCGTCCTCACTAAGAATGCTTTTTCTTTTGAGGATGAATTTTATCTCCAAATTAAAGGTACAGCAATGGGAACAAGAATGGCACCTTCTTATGCGAATCTTTTCATGGGGTTATTAGAAAATAAATTTCTTCTTACTCAAAATTTACAACCACTATTGTGGTATAGGTTTATTGATGATATTATACTGTTTTGGCCACATGGACATGACACACTCACTGACTTCCTTACAGATTTAAATAATTTCGGACCCTTAGATTTTACATACACTATATCAGAAAATCAAATTACATTCTTAGACGTTGATCTAACTCTATCCGAAGGCACCATTAAAACTGCAATTCATATAAAACCTACAAACAAAGAGCAATACCTACATTTCGATAGCTGTCATCCGTTTCATACCAAAAAGTCAATTCCATATTCAATGTCCATTCGCGGACACCGTTTAATTAATAATAAAGAAAATTTAGATAAGTACCTTTCTAATCTTAAAAAATCACTAATAGAAAGAAATTATCCTGCCTCTTTGTTAGATAAAAATATAATAAATTCCGAAACAAAATTTTCACCTAAACCTAAATTGGTATCAAATTTAAATCAAAATAAAATCTTTCTGAGTACTACTTATTTTCCTGGCACTGAGAAACTGCGACCTATTTTAGCAGATTTATTCCCTATTATAGCTAACGACCCATCAACCAAAGGTTTATTAGATATACCACCAATTTTATCATTTCGAAAACCTCCTAATTTAAAATCAATACTTAATAAAAATAATCGAAATTATCTTAGTAATAACAAAAATTTGGGGCTACAGCCTTGTGGTCGATCACGTTGTAAAACATGTCCTTTATTAGATCGAAGCATTTATTTTACTAGTCCAAACACTCCCAACAGTTACAGAGTTCCTTTTAATAGTAGTTGCATTTCAAAAAATATTGTATATCAATTACTTTGCCAGACCTGCAATGCATTTTATATTGGGGAAACAACTACACCTCTTAGCATTAGGTTAAATAATCACAGGGCAAGCGTAGGCAATGAAAGTCAACTTCCAATAGCATTGCATGCTAAGGCACACAATTTAACTTTTGATAATTGTTTTAAAGTAAAAATTATTAAGTGCCTTGGCGATAACGCTAAAGAAAGAGACGTTAAATCTTGGGAGTTGGCTTTTATAAATATTTTAGGCGCTTGCAAGGGTCCCGGTCTGAATAGGCAAAATTAATACAGTAATTATATTTGTTCAGACATATTCATTAAAAGCTTATTAATATTTTTCATTAAAAATCATTATTAATAATGTTTTTCAAGGTCGGTTATAGTGTATTTATAACGATATTGCAAAATATTATTAACCCATTTCTCTATGTTCAGTTTTTTTTAAATTAAAATTTTGAAAAAATTGTTCTATCAGAAATGTCATAGAGATGAATACGACTAGTGTCGAAATATTCTCAGTCATATAATTTCTTCTAAAATAAGTTACTAACATCCATTTCTGTTACAGAAACCATCCTCCTATACTCATTACATCCAAGGGCATACAATAATTCGGCTGCAGTGAGCAATAACTAAGAACATATTGCGGAAACAGGTGCTGCTGCCCTAAGTATTTAAAGAGGACATTAACTATCGGTAAAATGTTTCTGGTCCACCAGGACCCCAGATAAGTAACTTTTCATGAATCTAATTTTATATATTATTGAAAATAATTTAAAAAAATTTACACCCTTAAAATATCAAAATATAAACAATTTTACACTTTTTACTTACTTATTTTGCTATCACATGTATCACTATGAACGAATATAATTATTGGTTAAATCAGGTTAATTATCATTCTCGTAAAGCATCACAATTTACAGGACATGTAGAATATCTGTCAAAATGTCTAAATAATCATATATGTCCCAAAGGGTTAATACCTAAATTTCCTTTCTCAGCTATAAGTCCAGAAATCCAATATAATTTCCACACTTTAAGGTTTAATTATGCAATGGAGATTACATTTGTTTTACACAATGAATACAAAGTTTTGGTAGATAAACATTTAAGGTCTCTTATATATTATGTTGATTTGATAGAAATGTATTCTCCAATGCATTATATATATGCTAGTGAAATAGTTAGCAGTTCTGTAATTGATTTAAACAATATTAGGCTAAAACACGAAAATAAGTTTCATAATTTACAAATTTTTCACAAAATCAACAACTCTACGCAACAAAATTATACAAGATATAATTCAAATCCTGTTTCAAATTATAACAATAACGAAAACATTCCTTTATATTCATCACAAAACAAATTCTCAGCTAATAGTCATTTTATAAACAATTGTTCTCATGCAGATATGCATCCCGAACCTACACAAGTTCCTTTAGAAATCCCAATTATTGAAAATTTGATATCATCAGTTACAAATTCTAATACTGCACAGGTTCCTATAAATAGCGATAGACTTGTCGTAAAAAACTTGTCCTCAAAAATTATAAACCATAATGAATATTCAGTTTTATCTAAAGGGCTAAATTTCACACCAACTCCCAAAGTTGACCATTTCAGTTTTGGAAATGATATAGCAAAATTTTGTCGTAATTTGAGATGGCGTGAGTTTTGGCATTCAAGGGACAAAAATGGTAATAATAGTAAATTACATGACGCACTGGCAAAATTTCGACAATATTCTAATAAAGAGCCACCCTCTCTTCCAAAAAATCATCCTGTAGAAATATTTATTACAGTTTTAATGAACAAAGTTACACAACCAACATTTTTAAACAGCCTCAAACCTACACCTAACTTAACATCTGATGAACTTTCAGCTCTTAACAATCTAAGCAAAGATACCAATATCATCATTTTGCCAGCTGATAAAGGTTCAACTACAGTCATTCTTAATAAAACAGACTATGTAGCTGAAGGTTTGAGGCAACTCAGAGACGAAACTTCCTATAAAAAATTATATAGTGATCCGAATCAAAATTTTGCTAATACAATAAAAAAATATATTGAACAACAAAAAACCATTGAAAAATTATCAGATGAAGATGTTAACACTTTAATTCCTAACCCTATCAGAACACCAAATTTTTACTTATTGCCAAAAATTCATAAACCTAATAATCCAGGAAGACCGATAGTAGCTAGTTTTAACTCACCCACAGAAAGAATTTCAGCTTTTGTCGATTACTTTCTACAGCCATTTGTAAAAAATCTCAAGTCACACATTAAAGATAGTTACCATTTCATCGAGATTCTAAAAAATACCACAATTCCTAAGACTGACAACTTATTACTTGTTACAATTGACGCTGTCTCTCTTTATACTAATATTCCCCATGATTTAGGCTTAGAAGCGATTTCCCATTACCTTAATCAAAGGCCCAGCCCCCAATTTCCTTCTACAAATTTTCTTTGTAAGTTGGCTGAATTCGTCCTCACTAAGAATGCTTTTTCTTTTGAGGATGAATTTTATCTCCAAATTAAAGGTACAGCAATGGGAACAAGAATGGCACCTTCTTATGCGAATCTTTTCATGGGGTTATTAGAAAATAAATTTCTTCTTACTCAAAATTTACAACCACTATTGTGGTATAGGTTTATTGATGATATTATACTGTTTTGGCCACATGGACATGACACACTCACTGACTTCCTTACAGATTTAAATAATTTCGGACCCTTAGATTTTACATACACTATATCAGAAAATCAAATTACATTCTTAGACGTTGATCTAACTCTATCCGAAGGCACCATTAAAACTGCAATTCATATAAAACCTACAAACAAAGAGCAATACCTACATTTCGATAGCTGTCATCCGTTTCATACCAAAAAGTCAATTCCATATTCAATGTCCATTCGCGGACACCGTTTAATTAATAATAAAGAAAATTTAGATAAGTACCTTTCTAATCTTAAAAAATCACTAATAGAAAGAAATTATCCTGCCTCTTTGTTAGATAAAAATATAATAAATTCCGAAACAAAATTTTCACCTAAACCTAAATTGGTATCAAATTTAAATCAAAATAAAATCTTTCTGAGTACTACTTATTTTCCTGGCACTGAGAAACTGCGACCTATTTTAGCAGATTTATTCCCTATTATAGCTAACGACCCATCAACCAAAGGTTTATTAGATATACCACCAATTTTATCATTTCGAAAACCTCCTAATTTAAAATCAATACTTAATAAAAATAATCGAAATTATCTTAGTAATAACAAAAATTTGGGGCTACAGCCTTGTGGTCGATCACGTTGTAAAACATGTCCTTTATTAGATCGAAGCATTTATTTTACTAGTCCAAACACTCCCAACAGTTACAGAGTTCCTTTTAATAGTAGTTGCATTTCAAAAAATATTATATATATATATATATATATATATATATATATATATATATATGTATATATATATATATATATATATATATATATATATATATATATATATATATATATATATATATATATATATATATATATATATATATATATATATATATATATATATATATATATATATATATATATATATATATATATATATATATATATAAAGTATATGCTTTCTTTCCAGGAACCGGCGATATACTTCCAGGAAGGGAATTAAATGCATATCTCGACCCTTTTGCAATCAAGAAAGTATTATATTATTCTTCGCCTGACAACGTTTTACTTGTGCCAATTGATTTGGGGGTTGGAGTTGCACTAAATGAGGTATATTTTTGAGTATAATATTAATGGTCTAAGGGCAACCTTTGACATGTTGAGCGCCAAAGTTTAGCGTGCAAATACGTTCGCGGGCCGCGTTTAAAAGTACTTAGGGAATTTTAAAGTAGTGACAATATTTTTTGCATTAGATATTAGACATGAAATAATACGACAATGTTATTTATTATAGTACAATTTATTAATATAACAAAATGAAATTTTAAAAAATGGTACATATAATTAAATCTTTAAATTTGCAATTGTTACAAACTACGACAGTTAAATACACCGAAATCGATGAGACAATTGAGCTTGAATTTGGGAAACCAATCCATCGATATTTGGATTAATTCCACTGATACGATGACGTAAAGAATTTTCCAAATTATCGTCAGTCAGTCTTGTACGATGTGTTGATTTATTAACTTTCATCAATGAAAAGAACTGTTCGCATTTATAAGTACTGCTAAACGCAAAAATCAATCTTCTTGCGAATTTTTTAAGCTGCGGAAAATTGTCTTCTTCTAGTTATTTTTTGTAGAAATCGCACAACTCTACTTCTTCAAATTTGGATTTTAGGAGTGAGTTTTCTTGAATCTCGATTATGTGTATATATGTGTGTATATGTGTATATAATAAGGGTGTATATATGTGTATATATGTGTGTATATGTAAGGTCAATTTATTGACAATAACTGTTAATACAATATCTAGCAGTAACAAAATCGGTCTTGGTAATAATATCTTGCGTTCAGTGAATTCTAACGGGTCGAGGCGGTCGGTTATGAGTCAGAAACTGTGTTCTTTGGGAGCGTAGTGTACTGAACGCAGATGTGAACAAATGAGCAGTCATCGCATCACTGTCAGTCAATCAAAAATAATGTTGTATTTCGAAATATTGGTGATTGCGGATAATTTTAGTGAATTTGGGTGATTTATATATAGAAAGCCGAAGAAGAGGGCTGAAATGCCGAAGGATCGAACATACATACCTACATACATAAATACATACATACATATGTAACGAACATTAAGTATCGTACAAGCCAGTCAACAAATGCATTGAATTCCAGTGAAATGCACTGACGTCAATACAGCCTTAGTTCCACCTCGTGCAGCGCTGAATCTTACCACGAATTTTAACTACTTTGTCAAATCAGTTACATTGAACAATATTTTTACTCGGAATATTTTGGATTGCGTCATTTTTCGGCCTTTATAAGGCGGCGAAAATAGCACCAGGGTATCGTTTCTCGAATGATCACTCCCCCCAAGACAGTGGCGGAATCAACCCGGTACTACTCTCACGAGTTGGGTCAACGGGACCGACCATTTTGGGTAACTCTTCCTCAAATCGAGACGAGCAATCATCAGTCTGAACTCCTACAGACCAATTGGAAAAGGCGGGTGTATAGTTGTTATAGTTATTTTGTACACTAAGTTATCCATATTAGTATTAGGGCCAGCAATGTAGACTGTATTGGCCTCTGCTGTCGCTTTCGTGTCTACGCTGCCTCCTGCTCGACTGAGTGGCCTTTGTCGCTGAATTGTGAGGCAGGCCGACGGGCCCAGCGACCCTAGCCTTTGCCTTGCTGATTCGTAAAGTGGCACAACAGAGGCAAAATAACCTTCACCTTGAAGTAGCGATACTATAATCACTGACGACATTAGATAATTGGGTACTTCGGTTGCTTCGTAATCTGTAAATATTGTAAAATTAAGAGTTTATATTGTAAAAAGAGGTAATTGCCGGAGCTGCATAGCCGTCATTCGAATTACGCTAGAGAGACAAGGTTAAGCAACACGACAGAGACAATGATACACCAATTTTAATAATGTAATCTCACCCTAACCCGTTTATTCGAAAAATTGGTTCGATTCCTCATCGTGTAACATGATCTTTTGATACTTCGAATCCACTTTGAAATAGATTTCGTCGGATTTTGAAAGGGTAATTTCAAGTGCAATGGATCTTTTCTCCAATTTGTAATCGAAAACTTCGGTTTCATAGAAAATGTATTTTTCCCTGATTATTATTTTGACTCGTCCTCGTCCTCATAAACACATATTTTTACACAATACCTAATTACCTTTATGTTTTAACGATTTCAGTGCGATATCAATGCATTTTTTAACTTTGAGGGAGACATATACTTCGAATTCGCCGCTCAGATCTTGCGTCCCATCCTCGCAGCAGGATCAAGGAACTCTTACATTCAGCCTTTTGCCGTGACAGCATATCTATGGCCGTCAGTCATCATTGCCAAAGAAGCCGGATATTTACAAATATCTGTTACTTGCGGTAAGAATAAAAAAATATATTTGTTTTTTTTTTCGTAGTTATTACTATATGATGTGTTTTGAGCTACAGGTGGCGTTCTTCTAAGAAAAACCGCTAATAAAATCTGTGTAGATAACTAATTCACTCGTGCTTTATGCCACCACAACTTAGTTAGGTTATTAAAGCCTCTGAGCGACTTAGTTACGTCATCAGCAGTAGTCATGCGCACAAGCCAGCCACGGCCGCTCTGTCGTCTCACCGCTTGTGGCGTTTTGCCTTCTTGCTAATGTCTGCGTATTTGCAAGTAATATACTTGAAAATAACTAAATTGTAATACGTATGCAAACATACATTTAGTAAGGCCACCTCCAAAATTCAAAGTTTGTGTACATCCTATAAATTTTACCAAAATATTTTTAATTGAAGAGAATGTTTTTAGTTAAGAGGCCTATTACAAAATAGCGTAGGTATTCTTTTAAAATGACTTTAAAAAATGAACGCATTTTTTTTTGGATGTAACTATAAAAGATAGGATAAATAAATAAAAAAATAAATAAATAACTATTCAACCCTGGGAGAAAACCGCGGCACTGAGCGCTCTTCTCTTGCGCAAGCAAATATATACACAATTTCTAATTGTTTTTTGCAGTGTTTTCTCCTTTCTAATGACAATAATTTATATTATATCGTATTGCTAAAAGAGTGAACTTTAATATAGTATAAGTATTATATAAGAATCTTATTTTATTTCTGAGAAAATTAGAATGATACAGGAAGTTTTTTTTTAAATTTTGTGTAATTGTAAGTAATGTATACCTTGGATATGTGGTCAAAAAACGAAAAAATAAGGCCGCTATGGTCAACAAGAATACATGACGGACATAAAAAAAAATAGTATACGGTTTTCGTTGTAGTGATATTACTGTATTAAGGAGCTCAAAGTTTGCCTTCCGAGCGTTTTACGAATAACGACTTTCGGAAAATGGGCTGAATAAGTAAATAATATTCGTTATATCTAAAATTAAAGGCCGCTATGGTCAACATCAAGAAATGGTCCAGGTAATTCAGTAATTAAAGTTTGTAGAAATCTCTTCATTTCTTGGAATTAGAACGCCAAAAATCCACTTTTCTTGCCTTTCTGGAAAAAATATGTGATAGGGCTCTTAAAAGCGAGAAAAATAGAATAAGTATTTAATTTATGTTCAATTGAAAGACTAGAAAATATATTTCTAATTTCCTTTGACACAAATACCTAAGTATAATAAAATTTGAAATATAAAATATAAGGTAATAATATTAAATATAGTATTGTAGGTAAATATTGCCGCCAAAAAAATATGCGTTACCTATGTATAGTGAGCAGTGGCGCAATTAATCATTAACTCAGAATAAGAATTAAAAATATCAGATATGTGATGTTATATTATACGGACAGACAAGGGTACAACCTATATATATTATTTTATTGACTATTTTTGTGCAGTGTTTATGGAGTAATTCAAATTTTAAATGTCATTATTTTCACCGGGAGTGTCGAACGACACTGTGAACGTATGACTACTTTCGACGATCATTTGCACCTTACTCCACCATTTTTAAAATTTATTTCTTGCAGATGCTCGTGGTGTTCTACTCTGGCAATCCGTCAGCGATGGAGCTTCTATATACGAAATCAACATAACAGTAATTCTACTGTTTGACTTTGATCAGGCCATACAAAATGCCATTCAAATGTTTAGATGTAACGTGTAACCTAAAATTTAAAATAAAAAAAAGTTTCGCTGATCGTTCAAAAATCGTAATTGTTTTTAATTTTATTTTTCATTAAAAAACATCAACCGACTACTTCATAACGATGAAAGTAGGTTTTATGTACGGAAAATATATTCTAGTTTCAGAGAGGTCACTCAGTCATTACAATTACTTTCCTGGCCGACCAACGGACGAGAAGGGAAAGTATTGTGAACGCTCAACCCTTATTTTTCGAGATGGAGACGAAAATATCTATTTTAAGCCCCCGGAGACGATTAAGACCATTTCAAGATTTAAATCTGTCTATGAGTCTGTCTTTTCCTCACTTTTCCTTCACTATAGCACTCAAACGCTTAATCCGATTGAGCTGAAATTTGGCTCGCAGGCATTATTTAGTTGTGGGTCTAGTTTAAAAGATTGTGGTGGAAATCGGTCACCAGAGGGCGCACTAGTCATAGATCAATCTCGAAATATTGGCCTTAGAGACTTGAAGTTTGATACACAGATATTACCGGAAGTGCGATATCGATAGCGGAATATTTACCGGAAGTGAGATATCCAAGATGGCAGCCAATATGTCGCCAAAACCCGAAATCGCCGCTGTAAACCACTTTTTTTTTATTTTTTTATTAACCATTTTTTACAATACAGCTTTGTATAAAATCCAGCCAAGCCTAAGGCTTACCTGCTGGAGATTATGATAGGGTGACTTTCAGTGCAACTTTAGTGGCCATTTTGACCATTTAATAATATATCTGCTGCATTATCTGCTATATTGATAAGGATTAGTCGGCACAGAAAGCCACCCCCTTGATAATATTTACATAAAAAAAATAACGTACTTAATGCTAATAAAATAAAAACATGAATATTATTCGTATCATTCACACTTGTGTTTCACTTTCACTTATTTTAAAGCTAACTATTTTTAATTCTTTTTTTTGTTTTTTTGTACATTTTTAATTTTTTTTTAAATTTAAAGGAATTTTGTTGAATAAATGAGGGATTAGCCAATTCAATCTTCTTTTGCCATAAAGGTTACGAAAAGGAGGGACGAGTAGCCGTTCATTTTGTATCTGTCTAGTGCTGTGTTTATGTTGGACATAATTTCGGAACTCGTCAGTCTTGAAATATTGAACTGTCAGTCTATAAATAAATAATGCATTAGCTGGTAATATGTCACAATACTTGAAAAGTCCTATCTGGTCGTTTCTAAATTTGTTTCGAATCTTGTTTGGAACTATTATTTTTAAAATACGATGTTGTAGAGATGTGATGCGGGATATATAAGTTTTAAATGTGTTGCCGTAGGTTGTGATTCCATAAGCAATAATAGATTCGACCAGGGCAAAATACAGACTTCTCAGCTGATTGTATCTGAGAATGTATTTTAAGTGGTAGATTTTTATAATTATTTGTCTAAGTTTTTTGCAAATGTTATTAATGTGCACTTCCCAGTTGAATTTTTTATCAATCGTTAGTCCAAGGTACCTTTCAGCATCGACTTTTTTTATATGCTCACACCGACAGTCCGGTTGTGGATTATGTAGACAGTTATGCGTGTGAAATTTTATTGCAAAGCTACTTCCTCGTTCTCTTGCCTGCGATGACCTGATATGCATAACTTTAGTTTTTTCGGCATTGTATCAGCCCATTGTTATGGGCCCATTCCTGTATCTTATTGAAATCGTGTTGCAATTTTTGAGAAGCCGTATTAATGTCCGTGTCACACGCAAATAAAGAGGTGTCATCGGCGTAGGTATACATTTGGCAGTCGGAGGTACATTCGCTGATCCCGTTTGTGTACATGATGCACAGTATTGGGCCCCAAATGCTTCCCTGAGCAGTGCCTGATCGTACTATCTCCTCGCTACTAAATTTGTTATTAATTTTAACTACCATGTGTCTGTTGCTTAGGTAGTTTGTTAGCAGTCTCGATACATTTCCCCTTATTCCGGTTTCTTCATAGACTTTCGGAAACTGACTGTGTTTTAAGGTATCAAATGCACGAGAAAAGTCTATTAAATGCATGATCACATGTTTCTTATCATTTAGAGCTGTGTTTACACTATATAAAATCGAAGACTATCGCGGTTGTTTGACATTATAAATAGGATAGAAAACGAATTTACCGCGTGAAATTTGTAGCACCCGACGTTTCGGTGACGTTGCAGCCGCCGTTGTCCAGGGTAGACTCAGGGTAGAGTCTACCCTGGACAACGGCGGCTGCAACGTCACCGAAACGTCGGGTGCTACAAATTTCACGCGGTAAATTCGTTTTCTATCCTATTTATAGTGTTTACACTATATGCAAATTTAGATAGCAGCCCAGTAGTGCTTCTGCCTTTTAGAAAGCCGTGTTGATTTTCCGCGATGATGTCGTGATTTTGGAAGTATTTTTGTATTTTATCTCCGATGTACGCTTCGATAACTTTGTCTATAGCGGATAAAATGGATATAGGCCTGTAATTACTACAATGTAGATGGTTTCCCTTCTTGTATATGGGTCTTATTATAGAGGTCTTTAAGGCATCTGGAAATTGTCCCGTCTTTATACAGAGATTAATTAAACGACTTAGTACTGGACTGATTTCTGTGGTGACGTTTTTTATATCCCTAATCCTGATGTTGTCTTTCCCGGGCGCTTTGTTGCTACTAAAAGATCGCAATATTCGCTCGATGTCCTCTGGTTTACTAGGCGGAATATACAGAGATACGTCGCACGCTTTCGCCATATAATTTTGGACTGGCGTTTGTGTTGCCGCTGCCACCTCGTCCGGAGCCATACCCACTATCGCGGCAGGTTCGCAGTACGGTGCATTTGCTTCCGATTGCGTCCGAGATGATACGACTGTAGGCGAACTGTCGCTCTTCGCGAGCCCCGTAACCATCATATCCAACCCAGTTGGTAATCCGCTACCACTGTTCAGTACTGATCGATTAAAATTGCCGATTTGTAAGATCGTGTTACACGGCAATATGTTATTTACTTCGGAGAAGTGTTTTACGAAGTCATTCGCTATTTCATTTTCCATTTTACTTCGTCCCATATACCGCATTATTGTGTCGTCTATATTTTTAGGTATTTTTCCCAAAAGTGTATTAATAATGCGCCAAATTTTTTTTGGGTCATTTTCAGCCTCCGTTATTTTTTGCCTGAAATATTCATTTTTAGCAAATCTGATTTTAGCGGTGATATTATTGCGGAGGTATTTGTATTGGTTTTTCAGGTATACATTTTTTGGTGAGTTTTTGTATTTCCTGAAGAGTGTATCGCGCTCCCCTATGAGCCTTACAATCTCAAGATTTATCCATGGTTTTTGTATTCGTTTTGATTTAGGTTTATTCTTATGTATTTTACTCTTATCATATATTTGTGTAAATGTACATCTAATAGCATCATAAAGAGCTGCAGAAGTGGTACAGTGGTTTGCTAGTGAATTCCAGTTTGTCTCTTGCAGTAGTTTTAAGACCATTTGCTCGTCTAATGATATATTTTGCGCAGAGTGTATGTTTTTATTAAAATGAATATCCTGCAGAATCTCTAGGCACGTAATATAGTGGTCTGATATTTTAGTTGTTATTATAGCTGATCTTAGTTCAGATTTAGTTATTCTTACGAAAATATGATCTATACAGGAACAAGATATCTTGTCCATAACTATTGCCTCGCGCGTAGTACCAGCTATACATTGAGTCAATCCGTGAGATATAACATATTGAGGTAATTTTGGGTCAGCTGTTCATTATTGCTGAGATCAATATTAATGTCCCCCATCCAAAGTATGTTTTCTGTGTGTCTATGTGTTTTTAGCATGTTGTTAGATTCGATTATAAAATTTGACCTATTTTTATCGTTCGGCGGTCTGCACATACAGTATATTATCAGTTCATATCTATTACTGAGTGTTATTTTTCCCGTCATTCCCTCAAATGTTTTCTCCCCGTCATTATAATATTTTAATTGTGTATAGCTATGTTTTTCGTTTACGTATAATAAAACACCGCCTCCTCTGCGGTTCTTGTAGTACATTTGATAATGCGGTAGACTGTAGAAGTGAATTTCCTCCTCTTTTATATTAATTTCTGTTAGACATATTAAATCGATTTTATTGTAAGTGTTATGTACTAGAGCTTCAAGTTCATTAAAATGTGCTCTAAGTGAGGCAATATTTAGACAGATACTCAATAAATCACTCGAACCCCCTCTCGTTGATTTCATCCACTCATTGATTCCACTATGATTCTATACATTCTTCTAATATTCCTAAGTCCATTAAAATATCCCTAATTTTATAAATAAATTGTAGTAAAAGAAAATATCAAATACGTAATCCGAGTCCGATGGGGCAAATTTGTGATCCGAGTCCGGTATGTTCTGCTTAGATGATCTTCTTCAGATCCGCTTCGTTTCTTATGCGGATGGCTGTGACATCGTTTTCGGTTCGTTTAAGATAGATATTTCCATTTTTATACCAAACAAAATTGTATTTATTGTTGGCTTTAAGTTTCGCTTGAAATAAAAGCTCTTTGAAATAAAAAGGCAAATGCTCGTTGACATGGACGTGCGAGGAGTCGTTATTGCCGAGTATGTCATTATTAGTGAATGTTTTTTTTCTGTTCAGCAGCCAGGCCTCCCGATCCGCGTTGGATTTAAGTTCTATTACAATGGAACTCTTTTTGCCGGCGATACGAGGTATTACCATTCGAGATTGCTGTACTCGTTCTTTGTTCATATTCAGAATTGCCGCTACGCGTTCTACAATTGCAGTTTCATCCTCTTTATTCCTTGAGCTTATGCCACATATTTCTATGTTGTTCTGTCTGTAGTTTAGTTCTTGCTGATTCAGTCGGTCTTGAATTTTCAAAATGTAGTTGTCTTTTATACGCCCTTCTTTTTTTAGGATTTCCATTTCTGCCATGCAGTTTTTAATGGTAGATGCTTGTTGTTTGATAATATCCAAGAGTTCATCATATTTTGAGTCGAGAAATTCATTCGATTTTTTTATATCCCGAACCTCTGCTAACACTATGCTCATTTTTTCGTCCATTTTTTCTAGCAGACTCTCTGGTTTATTAATCATGTGAACTTCCTCTCCTCGTACAGATGTCGTCCCGTGGGCGGAAGATGTTGGGGCTTGTGCTTGCCTAGTCTTACGAGGTATAGCCTGGAATGTAGGTGTTAATGATCTCGATGTATTAGGAGAAAGAGTTATTTTCGCAATAGCGGCATTTTTCATCTTCATTTCCTCATTTTTTTTACAGTGATCGCAAAGCCATTCATCCAGACACTGTGATATGCTCAGGTGTGTGAAGTCTTGTTTAGGCATTTTTATGCAGATGAAATGGTAGTTCTCCCTGCATTGTGAGCATGTTAGCTTTTCCTTACCTGGAATGGTCTTTGTGCATTTATTACATTTGGCCATCTCGTTATTCGATTTATGAGAAATATATATATATGTATATTTTTAATTTATTGTGTATGTGTTTTTAATTATATTCCTGTTAGCGCCCTCTAGTGTTACGTTTCCTTATTTTTTCGTGTAGTGATTTGGCAATATCTCTTGATGCAACAATGGTTTGTAAAATCTCCTACAGATGGCGTTGATTTGATATTATTTCCAAAATATGTTTTTGAGGAAATTGAAGAAATTTGCTGCAGATGTACGTTGAGGCGCTGTTTTTATTGCCTTCTATTTTTTTCAAAATGTTATTTTATCTTTTCGGCCCACACTCGGCGTGAAATAGTAGGTTTGGGCTTCGGTAGAATAATATCGCTTTACTTGAAATAATTTAAACGACTACCCACATATGGCGCTAATTATTTATTTTTATTCATATTTATTTTTATTCGATGAATCACGCAGTTGCGTTTTATCCCGCGTTCGGAAATGATGACTATCCGTATGCACGGTTTTCGGTTTGTCACGAAGGTTCAAAGTCCACATTCAAATAGTTGTAATAGAAATCCTGTCGATTATTGAGCAGCTCTCAGGCATCCGTGTGTGGAGTTGAAAATGTTGATGTTAGTAGCGAAACGTTGATGTAGATGTGTTCACAGTTAGTTCCGTATAAATACCTTGCCGATTCACTTGTGTATCTCTGAGAAGTCCCGAAAAAGTTCGTGTGCACCAATTATTTCAATATCAAACGCCGAATGTGATATATCAAAAGATGCGCCAAGAGGATATCCGGAGTTTGGGCCGAACGTTTCACAGATTTTAACAGTAAATATCGTCTTTTTCATTTATTTTAGCTAGCAAACAAAAGTGATACGTGTGTCAGATAGTTTGACAGTTGACGTTTTTTTTTGACGTGGGAATGCGTCCAAAATGTCTAGTTATGTATTTATGACCAATAGGAATTCAAAGATACGCAATAAAAGGACATAGGTTTGGTTTTTTCAAGATGGCGGCCAAGATGGCTCCAGCACCCTAATACTCCTTCTGGGCGTAAAAAAGAGTGTCACCTCAACATTTTTATTTATTTATTCAATTTAATTAATTACTGCATTTACAAATCATATTATGTATAATCATATCCATTTATATTTATTATCATTATCTAATTCATTTATCTAATTCATATCCATTTATATTTTTTTATAAATAGGTATATATTTAAGAAAAAATTAAGACGGCAAAATTAATATAATAAATATAAATAGATATGAATATTAGTAGGACTCATAATATGATTTGTAAATACAGTAAATAATTAAATTATGCGAATAAATAAAATATTGGGGTCACGCTGGTTTTTAAATCAAAAAGAGTATTAGCATTGATTTTATAGTGTAATAAAATCAATGGTATTAGGATCCTCGCGTCATCCTATCCGCCATCTTGAAAAAAAACAATGTTCGTAAACAGCGTATCTTTGAATTCGTTATGATCAAAAATACATAACAAGATATTTTGGACACGTTTCTAGTTCAAGGTGGGCGTTTAGTTTCGAAGGACTTCGAAATGAATAGCTTGAGATTGTCGCGTGCAGATTTTTTGCTGGGTTCTTATTGCGTTGTCTAAATTTGCTTGATACTGACAGAGCGCCGCTTTTACGTAAACTTGTAGTACGTCCAGCACATTATACTCTTTGTGGAGGTCATCTGAAGAGTACCTCCAAGGCTTTCTTCTTATAAACTTCTGTGCTCTGATCACTTGGTCCATGTGAATTTTCGGTGCAGCAAAAAAAGATCCCACCCTATGATCCCGTACGCGTATGTTGGAAATGATTAGCACAGGGTATAGTAAACTATATTAAGAGTTCACTTGCTTAAATTTCGTAATTTTGGTTGCTGGGGCACCCACATAAATGATTTGCGGATATCGGCTATAATGGATTGTATCCGGTAATCAAAAAGATATTTAATATTATCGACTTTTTTGAGAGTAACACATATGAGTATATAATTTTCGGGGTTTAAGCAAACTCTGTGGAGTTTCAGAATATTCTCTTGTTTTGGTGGCACTAAATTCTATGTAAATAGTTTCTTGCGCATTGATGGAAAGTATTGCAACACCTAAGCACATTATTACTATCTGAAGGCCCAGTGTCGCTTTCTCGAATGTTTCTTTTCAAGTCGTCCTTAAAAAATTGATATCCTTAAGCATTGAGTTATATTTTTTAATGTTACACTTTTATAGGTCTCTTAGACTCCTAAAGATAAAACTGGACAAAAATATACATAGATTTTTTCAATTAAGTACTTAGTTATGTAGTTATCTTAATCTATATTAAGATAACTTAATCTATATAAAGACACCCGGCAGATGAACACCGTACTAAATATCACCTCAATACAGGCTCTGCCTAGTGAGGTGATAAAATCCCGCCGAAGCCGCACCTTTAGTAAATTTCCAGGGTTCACATTTTGTATGTACCACTAAATGATGTAAAATATACTATAGGAAATTTAATCATGTAATACTAGGGATAAATAAATAAATAAAAATAAATAAATAAATAACTACATAACTAAGTACTTAATTGAAAAAATCTATGTATATTTTTGTCACATATATTTTGTATATTTTGTATCATTGTATTTGTATTTTGTATTTGTATCATTTATTTGTATTGTAATTGTATTGTATTGTATTGTATTGTATTGTATTGTTGTTGTGTATTGTATTGTATTGTATTGTATTTATTGTATTTGTATTTTGTATATGTATCATTGTATTTGTATTTTGTATTTGCATTGTATTTGTATTTTGTATCATATTTTGTATCATTGTATATTTTGTACAAAAGGACATTTACACATAAATGTATGAGAGAAATAAAACAAAAAGAAGTATTTATGGAAATATTTTGTGACACAGTTAGTCAAAGTCACTTTTTAACTCAGCTAAATGCCCCTAAAATCATGCCTCTAAAATCAGCTAAAATAAAATTATCGTTAACCAATCTTTGTAACTAGTATCTCTTTAACATTTTTGATATAATATAAAAAAAAGAGAGTAGTTAAATATTACATAATTCTTGTTTTATGCAATTGGATTCGAGCACTGGAAACAAACGTAATATTTGCAATACACGCTTATGTTTTGTGTGAACCTCTATCTTTTATAATCACACATGCTACAGTACTTCCTTTTTAGTCGTTCTATCTCCCGTGAAGTGAGCGCAGAAGACTTGGACAAGGGCCCATTAACTCCCGTTTTACCGTTTCGTAAAGGAGAGACCAGAGTAATGTGGTCACAATTGGAAGTAAGGGCGTGAGTGTTAGCCCGCTGGGTAACAAACCCGGTTATCTCGCGGTTAAGGCGTTGGCCTCTTACGGGCATATGGTGGAGCTTGACGGTGGACTGTTTTGTTCAAGTCTTCTGCGCTCACTTCACGGGAGATAGAATCGTTAAAACTTCCTGAGGTGACGGGTTCGCCCATTGTAGTTGACAACTGTATTTAGTACTTCCTAGCCATTCGACTAGCCATGGATAATCGCCAACTTACTCTTCTCGTCCTTCTGGACTTCAGCTCTGCTTTTAATTCTGTCGACTATGACATTCTCCTTGCCCGTTTAAAATCTTGTAGTTTCGCCGAACCCGTCATCAAATGGTTTCGGTCATTTTTGAATAACCGCAGTCAGTGTGTTAAATATAAAGACAAGCTCTCTAATTTTCTACCACAAGTCGCCGGCGTTCCCCAAGGTAGTGTCTTATCCCCGCTTCTTTTCTCACTATGTATTAACTCAATATCTAACGTGATTAATGCAAAATATCATCTCTATGCCGACGATGTCCAAATCTATTCCCACTGTCGCCCAGAAGACATTGACGAGGCTATAACTTCTGTTAACGCTGATCTTGCGATGATATCTGACTGGTCGAAATCTCATGGCTTGCTCCTAAATCCATCCAAGACTCAAGCTATCATAATCGGAAGCAGCTATTTCACCTCGAGGATCGACATAAATTCTTTACCAAGGATTGGCATAGGTGCGGATGAGGTCCCAATCAGCTCTCAGGTTAAAAATCTTGGTGTATACCTCGACCAAAATCTTTCGTGGCAGTCACACATTGAGGAGATGAGACGTAAACTCTTTGGTCGCTTTCATGCAATAAAGAAACTCAAGAATTTTCTCCCCGAGGAAAGCAAAATCACAATCTGCCAATCTATTCTCCTCCCTCTCCTTGATTATTCAGATGTTGCCTTTCTCGACATCAAGGAAGATCTAGCCACCAGGGTAGAAAGGCTGCAAAATGTCTGCATTCGATTCATTTATGACCTACGAAAGTTTGACCATATTACGGAGTACAGAAGGAGACTTCACTGGTTGACGACCCGAGAAAGGAGAGATACGAGAGTCCTAGGTTTGCTCTTCAGAATCCTGAAGGGGGCCGCTCCGAAATATCTTATAAGTAGGTTCAAACCTCTATCTTCTCACGGGCGCCCTCTGAGATCTGAAGACAACCTACTGCTCTCGATCCCTAGTCACAGTAGTGATTTCTTCTCGCACTCTTTCTCTGTACGTGGAGCCCGTCTCTGGAATGCTTTACCCTCGCGTATAAGGATAGCACCTAGTTTGTATTGCTTCAAACGCAGGTTCAAAGAACACTTGAACCCACGCTCATAAACTTTTCCTTATTTTTCCCTATTTTTTCCTCCCTATTGCGTCCCTTGCGTCATTATAGGTTTATTTTTTGTTTTTTTTTTCTTAAATTTATTGTTTTGTTTCCCTGCTGAATTTAAATGATTAAAATTTAATTTATTAGTTTATTTTTACCGCATAACATGTTATTCCACTAGGTTAAGGTTAGCTGTAAGATATTGCTTTTAGGCAATAAGCTCGCCGTTTTGTTAAAGCAAATAAAGCGTTTAATTATTATTATTATTATTATTATTATTACTTCCTTTTTAGTAATTTCTCGGATTCCGGGTTCACGTTTTGAGGTTCTATAAGTTGGTTCAAAATCTATGAAATTGTGCTCTTGTCTCAGGGGCGTGAGGATTGCGAAATCTGCTTTCCAAGTGGTCGTGAACAAATTTCTTTGCAATATTCTTTATGAATTAAAATCATTTGGATATCAGTCCCAAAAGCACGCTATTTCTATTTGATTCTTGCTTAACCCCTCCTATCGCGGGGTAAAAATTTAGTCGTTACTTCTGCCCGGGACAGTTTTGCGTGTGAAGTCGATGGCCATGAGAAAAACGACCATAACTTTTAAACTAATATACGGATCGTAAAAAGAATAATTGTAAAATGATCGCATTGAAATTTGAAATTTATAATATTATAACCTTATCTCGTCAAACAATTAAGATAATAATGAATAAATATTTAAAAAGTTGGCGTTTTACGCAGCGCGGAGCGCCCTAACCAATATTGGTTAGATACAATTTTAGCATTTGTAAGCGTCTAACCTAAAATGGTTAACTCAAATAGGAAGGGTTAATCCACTTGATTTTTTTTGTACCATAGTAGTAGCGCGATCTCGATTCTGACATAAGAATCAAGTATGGCAGCATCATGTTGATAGTGCTAAAAACTCCTAAAACAGCTTCGAACTCATTATCAGATATTGCATTCAAAATCAGTAACTTACTGAATTGTTTCCATGACCAAAAATTTTCGTCAATATTTTAATCGCCGCTAAAATCGTCAGCTTTATAATTTAGAAGCCACTCTTCTAATGTCGAAGCAATTGCAGTGTAGCAATCTTATGCGCTGGCCATAGCGGTGGGGAACAACCCGATTGCTCGGAACATTTTCTAAAACACAATACAAATTGGTTGAAAAAACTGACATATTCACTGATATAGGTCTGTCAGAACTACAAAATAAAAACAACGGCAGATGCGTACCCGAAATGCACGCGCGAAGCGCACGAAACTGCCTCCCCACTTGACAGCTCGCGGAGCATTAACAAACTCGAAGCTACCTAAGCATACAATACTCTCACATGCACCACAGTATCTGGTATACTAGTATACTATGCATGCACCAAAGCAATACAGTTAAAGTTTTTTTTTTGCGATGGGAGTCTGTCAGACCTAGCTCAAGGGCCCCAACTCCCAGGACTTAGTTACTTCGTAAGTAACGGAAGGTAGCTGGTGTGATTATGGCGAAATGTCGGGCACAGCTTCACGCGGTACAACTTCACGCGGTAAATTCGTTTTATCCTATTTATAATGGCGAAGTCAGTCCAACAAGTGTTCTACACTTGAACGCATCGTATTGCAATGAAGCCATATTGACGGATCTGGTCAAATGTGTCCTCGTGTGACTCGTAACAGACACCTGTATTCTGCCCTGCGTAGGGGTCAAACCAATTGGATTGCATACTCGAGCAGTGAGGTCCTAAATGATTTTATTGCTATCTGTTGTTGTCTATTCAAACTAATTTATTTCCCTTTCGATTTTGTTCTTGTTTTCGGTTTAACGCTATCAATTCAAGACGAGTAGAATTGAACATGTTCAATTATATATCGCTGCGAGCGCGCTACTCGCTACGAATTCAGTTGGCGCGCCGCCCTCGACCGGACGCCACGTCTCGGCTCGCTCGCGCCGACGCGATACATCATTAATCAATCACAAAAGATGCTCTAAAATGGGGGAATCTTGACATCATTTGTTTCATTGGTGTGTACAGAAAGTACGAAGAATTGTGGGATACTAATAACAGTAATTATATGCGCAAAAACGCTACTATATGTTTGTTGAAGTTGTATAACGAACTTATTTATTTAGGATTTTTAATATCAACCGAAGTGTACTTAAAGCGAAAAATTAAAAATATAAAAACTCATATAGGTACATACTTAATGAAATTAACTTTTTTTGTGAGTTGTAATCTTAGCCAGCATTTGTTCTGGTAAGTCCGCACCTGCCAAACGTTTATTTAGACGCGCGCGACGAGGTCCGACATAGGTGACATTTCTGTGCTTGGAGCACTAACCGAGTATTTAAATTCGCGCGAAACGAGCGAATCGCATTCGCTACATGTGACAGGCAGGCAGCGAGTATTCGCTGCAAGTTCAACTCGCAGCGAATACTCGCGGCGAGCGAATTCGCTACGTGTGACCGAAGCTTAATTAAGGTGACGCATGAACTTTAGTAGATCTTTGTATATAAATTACAGCGGAATAACAGTGCGTTTATCTTAGCTCATAAAATTCAGCATACTTACTTCAAATTACGGTACTAAAATTTTTAAATTGAAAAAAGTAACTTAGATTGTGTATCTTTTGTTTTCCTTATAAATAAAAAAACTCATAAACAGTGAATTCTAAAATCCAAAAAAGAACATGCGTTTGACTTAGGTACTTTGTTTCCATGAAGTTTTTATATATCATTAGGTGTCGAGTATCACGAAATTATCAGATGACTTCAAAGACATTTTCTTGTCTGTTCTTGGAAATATATATTGTCTTTCATCGACATGACACGCTCCTTGAATTCCAAGTCTCTCAATGTTTGGATGATTTAAACCGCCTCTATAAGAAAATCTATACAAATATAAAGGACTCTTGGCGAACGTCGCGTGCGTGCGGGCTACTTTGATGACATCGTTTGCGAATGTGATATCGCCTATTAATTGCACACAATTTTCCAAGTCTTCGTGTTTAGTCAAATTGATCTCTTGGCCACCGAAGTAAAATTGCTTGATTCTAAAAATAGTTTCGTTGAAGAGCTTCGAGTGAATGGGTATTTTCCAATTCGGTGGGATAAATCCCTCAACGCGGCTTATGAATCTCTGCAGTACATCGCCTTTGACAAAGTATGCAAACTCTTTCGAGACGTAGCTGATTATCGTTGGGACGTCGTTGAATTGTCCGATTTCGTATGCGGCGTACGGTGTTCTCGGTAAAAAGGCCGTGCCATTTTCGTACGTCTTCTCGAGCACCTGTATGAATTTGACGATCTGAACGCCGTTTTCGTTTTCGAAATCCATCACGCCGCGTACCAATCGCTAAACGGGCTGCTTCCTCAAATAGTCCAGCGCTTCGTCGGTGTTGGTCGTTTTCAAGCCAAGAAAGCTCGTAAAGTTTAGGGCGACTTCGACGGGATCGTGGCCCAAGGTCCAATAGCACATAATATATACGACCCTGAACTCAAAATCGTCCGGTGGAAGAGGCCCTTGGTCAACGGTGACATTTGCAAGAGATATACTGACGTGGCGCCTGAGCTCGCACCGTATAAAGTCACATTGTCCGGATCCCCGCCAAAATACTTAATGTTTTTCTGCACCCACTTCAAGGCTAACAGCTGATCCTTCGACTGCATATTTCCTGATACTTCCTCTGTGCCAAGCATAAGCAATCCAAGTACGCTCAGCCTATAATTGAACGTTACGATCACTGGATCGAGCTCTAGTATCAAATCCACGTAGTTATGAAAATCTGCCCCACCATATCTAAAACGGCCACCGTGTACTGTTATAAACACAGGCCTTAGACGTTCCGGATTCAAATTTCCACTGTACACATTGACATACAAACAGTCTTCTTGGCCTTCGAATACGTCGTATATTTCTGTAATCTGCGCGCAATTCGGTTTCAGCCTTGTGGCGTCGTAGACCCCACTCCATTTCCCCGCTGGTTCTGGCGCCTATAATAATTAGATATTGAAAAAAATCAATCAATCTGCTGGTTATCTATTATCATTGATTATGCAGCGTTATAGGTTACGCAAGTCCACGCATCCGTTTGGCACTTATAATTTACTAGCTGTTGCCCGCATGTTCGTTTAGCGTAGAGTTTCGAGTCGAAATGTTAATTTAACTAGGGTGGCATTCCTTCCTATAAATACCTATAACGTTCAATTATAATTTAAGACATGCCTCTCACATGCCTCTACCTATCTCGTAGACGTAGGTACGCGTCTTTTCCCTTGCCACCCGACGCCTCCCCTAAACGCTGACATTTCCGGGTAGCCGCCGCCGCGCCGCCGCTAGATATTTCGAGGTTGCGCGCGTTAATAATTTCATGATATCTCTTAAACTATATCACCTAAAAACTTACAGTTTATGGCTAATTTTATCCCTATTTAAAACTCGGTGATGGAATATTTTATTTAGATAAGGATTATTATTTTTTGCTAATGTCTGCAACTAAACATTGCCTAATTATTTTCTTATTTTTTTAAAGACATTAAAGCTGTTATTGTGACTTAAATAAAAGTTGTGTACATGCTGTCGCTGACTTTTTAATAGAACTCATTAAGGTCGACGTTATTGTCATACGCTTTTATTAGGTCGACCTGTATGTAACTAACTATGTAATGGAATCTAAGGTAACTAATTTAACCATCTTCCAAGGATCGTAGCGTCATGAAAATTGGCAGCTGTATGTAGTTCTGATGACAATACAATAATATGGTACTGTCGAACTGATCTGATGATGGAGTCGAAAGATATGAACTGGAACTTCATGATGGAATATCGTATCATAGCTGTGTTCGGACTTGTTAGAAAAGTCTTGAAATGAACTTTGACCACGATTAGGTTTCAAGGTTTGATGATAAAGCCGGAAGACAGGAATTGGCATTCCATGATGGAATATCGTATCATACAATAGTCGTGTTTGCACTTGTGAGAAAGGTCACGTAATGGACTTTGAACACGATCAGGTTTCAAGGTTATAACAAACCTATTATATATTGACTTGTAAATATTGAGTGTAAATAGTGTAAATATTGACATAGGTGCCTGTATAAAATGTATATAAACCTGTGCATGGAGAGTGTAGGTACATAGAATATTTTTTTTGGTTTTTACGTGCATTTATAAAACCGTGTTTTTAGTGTTTTTTTTTAAATTATAATTTATTTACATATATTATTATAAAACAGTTTGGTCAGCGCACGCCGATATATAACTCACCAGCACATTTTCCTCCTACTTGATTAACAAACATCCTGATTTCTTATTGAGAATCAATATTATTCACAATAAAATATAGTCTATGGCACTCGTCGATAATGTAGCTTTCCATTAGTGAAAGAATAAAAAAATGGATGATTAGTTTCGGAGATTACCTGCTACATACAAATTTACAAATTTTACTTCTTTAGAATATTAGTATGTATAGACATTGATTATAAAATGTATACAGTATGGAAGCGCACTGTAGATAGCGCTCTAAGCACGCCTATACGGTATAACATGATATTATATTACAAATAAAATTTTAAATCCTATCTCTCCTATCCTTATTTTAATATAATTTAACTAAAGATGCCAATTTTTTATTTGGTACGTAAGTTTCAGTACGTAATAATTAAACACTATAGTGTTCAGATAGACGAATGCCATCTATTGATGGCATTCTATCTCGCCGTATTATTTCAGCCTATATAAAATGATGCGATAGATGGCATTGGTAATTGAATGGTATTTTTAGTATCGTTGGTTAAATTATTGGGTTTTTATTATCAATCGGTACCATATATAAAAAACCATTCATAATCAATGTTATTATAGATGGCCAAATAAATTAGTATTATTTTCGCCGTCAACGCTATCTGCGCCACATGCATTTCGCTGTCTCGGATGGGCTGCCAAATTTTTCTATTGTGTTGCGCAATCTAATATCTTATATAATCAATGCTATTATTTCGCATACCTTAAATCTCAGTTTTCCAACGGGGGCAACAGCATAAGGTATTCCTTCAAAGCTGAAATACTTTATTGGATCTTCTTGAAAAGCAAGACACCTCGTTGTTTCTTTAACTATACCTTCAACTTCCCCTTGTGGCAGATTAATCCTAATAGAAGATATAATCGTCTTATTTCCAATAGTATCACCAAGAATATCAGCTATCATGAAACCTGTAATTTCATATAAATTATCACAAAAATTAATTGCTAAAATGTCAAACACAGGTAATCAAAAGTTGGCGAACAGTTTCATTTTAGGTA
Source organism: Micropterix aruncella (assembly GCA_944548615.1). Classification (NCBI taxonomy): domain Eukaryota; kingdom Metazoa; phylum Arthropoda; class Insecta; order Lepidoptera; family Micropterigidae; genus Micropterix; species Micropterix aruncella. The sequence goes on along the minus strand of OX155968.1, from coordinate 22,141,822 downwards.
CGGAACCCTTAGTATTATCGGCTGTTCCCATTGGTGGACAAAACATATGGGAAATAATGTTTAAGGCGACGATGTATGCAAATTTCGAAAATTATTTTTTTTGGTAATTTTTGAACCGTTGTACTGATATAACTGATGATGTTAGCCAACTGAAAAAAAATTGTCTCAACTCGCGGTACCTTTCTTAAGTACGCAGCTATTTCAGATTTTTCAAAAAGGATTGAAAAATTGAGAAAAATGGACAAATATGGGATCTATACAGGAAATTTTCTATTGGAAAACGCGTTTTTGAGTTATGGCCTCTTATGCCTATCAATGTAAATAAAAACGCATAGTCTAATTAAAAAAAAACTTCGTTAACCTATCGGTTTTTATTTACAACTAGCTGTACCCAGCGCGCGTTGCTACGCCATCAACTAAAATAAATTTGAAGGAAAGACATTACACAAATATTCAATTAAGATAGTTTAATTTTGTGTATTGCATGTATTATTACGCTAGCATGGATTATTTTAAAAATTCATTTAGAAAACAACCTACCTTGAAAACATCAAACTCACTCCTGTCTTCGCGGTCGCATTCGAAATTCAAATTCGCCGCTTTAAAAAAGGAAGAATTTTGGTTTTATTGAGGACACTAAAAAATTTCCTTTAGTCTGATCGGCACCAAACTTCACAGGAAACATCTCCAAACTAATCTAAAGTTTCCTCAAAATTTCATCGAAATCGGTCGAGCGGTTTAGTAGTCCACAGCGGGCATACAGACAAACATTCATTTTTATATGTATAGATTTCGAGAAATAATAAAAAGTTGGTGACCGTATGGCTAATAATGCGATTCTTATCTAGTGCTATATTAAAAATTCTTTTGTCATAAATGTTAAAACAGGAATAATATGAGGTTTTCATATTATTTTCAGTGATGTTTCATGACTCAACTGTAAATTATAATTTAAATACTATATAAACTTGTCTTCTTCCGACTTCCGATGTACTGTGTGTCAAAATCGTTTTATTTATAACCTTTTTTAAACAGCCGCTATAAATAAAGTAGCGTAATGTTTTCAGGATTCATGTATGTATGCATGTTTCGTTTTTTATTCGACCATAATTTCTAAGTTAATAAACTGATTTAGATATGTGTGATATTGTTAGAATCGTTATGCCATCCCCGGGTGTCATAGGGAATCTCAACTGTCCAAATGTAGAATAGAAAAGAATAATTTCGTTTTGGTAAAAAATTAAAACATTACATAGTGAAGATTATATTGGTTTTAAAATAAACCTTTTATGCAGAAATGACGGACTAATCCCTATCACGATATCTTACAGACAGCAAAATGCCAAATAAATACTTGTACAAATGGCATTACGTTAAGATAAATATATCTTATTCAGTATCAGATGGAAGGTCTGATTGCGTAGATTCCAAAAATATGTATATAGATACATAAATAACTACTTATTTGAAATAAAAACGTTTTATCACCGAGGGTAATTGACTGCGTGCGGCGGCGGCGGCCAGCATGAGGCTATATAAATCATCACGATTGGCGCGTGATCGTCACGAGTTACCTGCCCAGGTCGCGCAGCCCTGCCACGCTACAATCAGAAAGACGGTCCTTGGTTCGCGTGAAGCTCCGCTAAAGGGCAATTGCCCGGCGGAAGACAACACGGGTCATGAACAAGGTCTGTCGGTTCTTACAGAATGCGCAATTGTCTTTAAGTACTGGTGTGGATGTTCAACTGTCGTCATGCCACTCTTGAAATGACCTTTGGCCACTAGACCCCATGTGGCAATACGGGCAAAGAACGCCCAGGTCCGCGATAAATTCAATCTGAATTACCGCTGTAATGCAACAGGTAGAGGTTGCGTAGGCGACTTCGGACCTGTAACCAGTCGGGAGGACGGAGGTATCCTGACGGTTAATTCCAGATGGAGATACCCTCCCAAAACTGGTAGTTGTCCTGCCAAAACGTCCTCCTGCCATTTACCAACAGATGTCAACTAGGTAGACTAAAAATACCAATCCTAAACTACAGGCAGATTCCTTTCTCCAAGGAAGTAAAGTATCTGGGAGTCACGCTCGATCAGAGACTCACCTGGAACAGCCACCTAGACAAAATAATTCAAAAAGCTAAAAGTGCTTTGGGTATAAGCAGAAGACTGACAGTGAAAAATCGGAGCTTTAACCCCAAGATCTCCCACTGGCTATACACTGCTATTGTGAGGACGATAATCACGTACGCCTCGGTGGTATGGTGCAACAAAGTCAACCAGAAAACTATGATTACCAAACTTAACAATATCCAAAGAACGGCGTGCCTCATGACAACTAGCGCAATGTCATCCACTCCTGGAGCAACTCTAGATGCACTGCCGAACTTACCACCCCTACACATTCACTTGCAATAGGTGGCGAAACCCATGTACAGGCTGTCTGCCCGGGAGAAGGTTAGCTGGATCTAACAAGCACTAAGATCAGTTCTTGACTCAGTCAGTGAAACTCCAACCCCCAACATGGTATCAGACACCATGCTTCCACTCCAAAACTTTGGAAAACTCTTTATAGTGTAACTGCCGCCCAGAGACGACTGGCTAAAAATCCAACTACATTGGGAGACCGGTATCCTTAAATGGTATATTGATGGGTCCAAATCGGAACTGGACGTAGGCTGCGGTATATATGGATAGCGACCAAACTTCGAAAGAATTGTAAACATGGGTAAATACGCCTCCATATTCCAAGCGGAGGTATACGCTATTATTGAATGTGCTATGGACGTTATATGGCCCTGAACCTTGCTGTGGCGTATCAAAAAGCCTTGTAAACCTAATGCTCAAACAAATATGTTTAGAACAATCTGTCAACCACTGGAACAACACTCCAGGGTTGAATCAATCCAAAGCGCTAATTAAGGCTTACGATCCTAAGACGGTCCGTGAGGCCTTATCGCTAAATAGGAACAATCTACGCATACTGGTGAGGGCCCTCATGGGGCTTTGTGGCCTTAACAAACACATCTACAACCTTAAACTTCGGGACACAAAAATGTGCAGGTTCTGCCAAGGGGCAGAGGAAACTCCCCTGCACCTCGTGTGCGAGTGTGGCCCGCTGATGCGTAAAATATACACCCACTTGGGTGGTCATTACCCCCAACCTGAGGAGGTAAAACAATCTGGCGCCAAAAGCCTGTTGCGGTTTTTAAATGAGACGAGGCTTGGCGCAGAACTATAGTAGGTGGCGAACATAATAGATCAGCAATGGTCACAGTGTTACAAGGCTCATAAATACCGTAGGAAAGCCCCACACAACAAATAATAAAAAAAGACAGGACTGCGGCACTCAGTGTTGGCTACCAACGAGGGAACTCCTCAACGGTCAACAGCACGGACACGAAATTTTGTATACGCATTAAATTATGATAGGCTCTTCTAAGTTTCACCATGACATGACTGAATGACTGATGCACTTATAAAAAAATGGGGTCGGTTTTTTTTTTGATTTTTTTTTTGTATTACTTTAAAAATTTTGTTATTGATAAGTGTTATGTAGGATGCAGACCTTTGTACCTGAAAACTATATTATCATTTTATACCTCAAACTACTCTACATACACAAATGAACATCTATTGAAAGCCATAATTTTAAGTTTTAAAACTTACCTAGTACTAAAATAAAATTTCTTGTAGAAAACATTTTAAAAATAGGAATAATATCAGGTTTTGTCATGGTTTACAGTGTCTTATTCTAGTTTAAATTATGAATAAGACGACAGGTTTTCTTCTGGTTACTTAAAATATCTGTTTTTTTATTGTACAATTCGTCACCTAAACTATATTTTTTCCGCACTGAGACGGTATTAACGCGACTGTGGTCAATCGATACTAATGACTGATTTATGCTTCACAACAAAGTCGTTAAATTTGGATAAATTGACCTTTCCATTAATCGAACTTCAATTTGAGGAAACTCTCAACTTGAGCGTCTAGTTTATCCAGTTTTAAAAGGTTTCGTAAGCCTATCGACTCTTAACATATTTATAAATAATTAAAATAAATTTCAACAAACATAACAAGTTTAGAAAGAAAATCACGGTTTGTGATCTTATAAGGATTTTTTACATTTAGCAAATATCGCGTTATATTTGATATATCGAGATGGCGATTTATCGTTTATGCAGTATACAGCATCTGAAAGTTGCTAGGTTAGGTTAGGTTCAAACCCACTTCATAATGTTTTATAGAAATAAAATGGTTCTTGGCTAGTTTTACGATTTACGACCTAGTTAATAGATCCATCCATATTTAGGATCCATCTTCCGAAATATATGGAATAGCGGTGTAGTCCCACAGAATTTTGGCCGAGCGACAGTCATCTTAATTCCGAAGGTCCCAGTTTGCACCGGACCAAAGGACGCTCGGCCCATTGCTCTCACAGACACTGTGGCCAAAATCTTTTTTAGCATAGTCCACACGAGGATGAGCGAATTCATGCACCGGAATGAGTACCTTGGAGTATCAGTTCAAAAAGGCTTCATGCGTGGCGTCTCGGGCTGCCTCGAGCACAATTCTCTCCTGGCTGCTGCCATCAAGGATGCGAGACAGCACGAACGCCAAATCAATGTATGCTGGCTCGACCTAGAGAATGCCTTTGGGTCAGTCCGACACAGTCTCCTCCACTTTGCACTCCGCTGGTACAACTTCCCACCAGTCGTGCGTGACATTGTAGCCTCCTACTACAACTGTCTGACTTTCCATGTTAAAACGCAAGAATGGACTACCCGCTCTATACCATATTCAATTGGACTATTTCAGGGCTGTTGCCTCTCCCCGACGATTTTTAATATAGTTTTTAATATACTGCTGGAAAGCCTGACCCAGTTTGACAGGAAGTGGGGCTACCGTTTTAAAACAGACGGCCAATACACCTCGTCGTGCCTCGCTTTTGCCGACGACCTAACTTTCATCACCAGAAGCCCCAAGCAGCTTTCCCTGCTATTACAGAAAGTGGAGCTTTTCTGCGACTGGTCAGGCTGTATAAAAGTGAAGCCCTCCAAATGTTTTTGCCTTGGACTCGCCCGCATGGGCACAAAATTTACATCCTATGACCCCAAATTGGTCTATAAGGGCTCTAATATCTCCCTTATAGACCCAAACAATCATTTCAAATTCCTTGGCAGAAAAATCACCCATCAGGGAAAAGACGTCTCGGGCGATCATGTTATAGAGCATTTCAAAAGTTGCCTGGCGAAAATAGATGCCTTGCTAATTTCTGGCCCTCGTAAGGCCTGGATCTATGACAATTATCTAACGTCACATTTGTCATGGCCCTTTCTTATATACGATTTTACCAAAACCCAACTGTCCCGTCTAGATGCGCTGGTGACAGCTAGTTTAAAATCCTGGCTGTCCTTAGCCAAACCAGCTGACCCCTCGACTCTCTTCAGGTCCAAACAAAATTTTGGGCTAGCGCTTAAACTGCCCTCTCTGCTCTACGCCAACTCCAGAATAACCAAAAATTCGATTCTGTGCAATTCCAAAGATCCGGCAATATCGAAGCACGTAATAAGTGGCCGTAGTGATTCAAATGATCTACAAGCCCGCGTAGACTTCCACAAAAAGTTCCTTACTGGAATCAGCCAGAATGGCACTGGTCTGGGGTATGGCAGTACAACCACGAGCGACGTGGACTTGAAGAAGTCTCTTTTGCGGGGAGATTACGACAGCAAGAGTATGGCTCATGCTATTGGCCTTCAATGCCAGAATGATTGGACAACAATTGGGGACTTTTGCATTCCGCCTCCAATGCACTGGAAGGTAATGCTCTATGACTGGACGCCAGAGATGCTGAAATTTTATTTGAATGCCTTTCAGCATACACTTCCAGACCCCAGTAACCTCGCTCGTTGGAGCTTTGCCGAGGATAGTTCTTGTCCCCTCTGTAGCAATACCCCTTGCACAGCTAGACACATTCTAGCTGGCTGCAAGGTGGCCTTAGATCAAGGACGGTACACTTACCGCCATGACAAAGTTCTCGCTGTTATTCGCGAGGTAATTAGTCTCTCAGTGGCTCGTGCCAACAAGGGTTTGACAGTATCCTCCAAACCCCCAATACAGTTTGTGCGGGATGGCTCTAAAGGCAAAAAACATTTAACTACAAAACCCTTCTCAATAATCGAGAAAGCTACAGATTGGATTCTGGAGGTTGATTCGGTCTCTAAGCAGTATAAATTCCCTGAAAGTCTCGGATGCACAGCCCTCCGTCCAGATATAACTCTTTACTCTCTATCTCGGAAGGTGGCTCTTATTGTAGAATTAACTGTTCCATGGGAATCAAATATCCCAAAAGACCACGTGTACAAATTAAATAAATACCATGATCTTGCAAATGCCGTAACCCGGAACGGCTTCACTGTTCACCTTCACGCGGTGGAAGTTGGCGCTCGTGGCCTGCCAGCTAAATCTCTATTTCACCTCTTTAAAGATCTTGGCCTTTCCAGAAAAATAAACAACTCTTTCTTAGAAAAATTATCTAAAACTGCGATTTGCGCATCTCAAATTCTATGGCTTCGAAGGGGGAGTGAATGGGTGGTAAGGTGCACGCTCACATGTGGCAAGACAGCTGTCCTAAACCTACCACAGCCGGTTCGTAAGTCCGGAATCCACTGCTCACCCCCCAGAAGTGTAAAAAAATAGTATTATGATGGGCCCGACTCCGGTCGGTGAATTCCATGGCAGCTCCGTTTGTATTGATTATATTATGGGACCGATCGCGTTTCTTTGTGAACTAAAACTGAAATTGGTTCAAGCGAACGAGATAGAGCAATACGTTATCTAGCAGAATATGAAAGGAACGATCGTCGATAAAAACTCTCTGTCGAACTTAGATTCGTATAGAAATGTGTTCAAGTTTATTACAACGAATAAATTTGAACACATTTGGTGCGGTATTAGATTCAGATGCTTTATCTTTGGTGGGTAGTTTTAATGCGAAAAAGTGACAATCGTTTATTTTACATTCCTTTCTAACGTATTGCCTTGTCTCTTTCCGATTTTAGTTCACGAAGAAACGCAATCGAGCGCATTGTATATTAAAACTGGTAAGTCTCCCTAGCTCACTAAGCCTCTGTAGGATAAATTAGAAGAGGCCTTCAAGATTGTCGCCTAAACCATAATTTATATGAAGGAAAAAAATACTGAAATTTTATATTTGCTCGTTAGTTGTTTAAAACTATTGGCCTGCCAGCGGGCCCGCTGGCTCCGTAACGTCCCTTGCGGGACGCACGGTCGCCTACCGCAAGATAATGTTTTATTTCAAATTTCAATGCGGTCATTTTACAGTTATTTTTTATGATCCGTATAGTGGTTTATAACTTATGATCGTTTACCTCAAGGCCATCGACTCTCGCCAATTTTACTCGCCAAACTGACAAAACAAAAGGGACGACCGTCCGAGTTAACGCGACTAAAAATTAGGTATTTTTGCAATGCCACGCGTTCGCGCGCTTTCGATATATACATAAAGATGTATAGGTATACCGCGGCGACAAGAGAATACATCCCACCGTTGGCAGTGGCCAATTACGAATGACGATTTCGGCTTCGCGCGTCGTCTAATATAGTCGATTTGGCTTTTCAATTATAATATAATAAATTATCAAATGAATAGTTGTTTATAAAGTAAAAATTAGATTACAATATTAAAATAACTTAAGATAACTGTGTTATGTTTTATATTACTCAAAAGTATCTTTAATAAATAGAAAAAAATGATTTTTGGCCATAACATTTCTGGAAATTACGTAATTTAACATTTTTTTGTTATATTTTTTATATGGAAATTCCAAAAACTGTCTTGGTACTATGTAAATAAACCATACGCTGGTGTAAACAGTATTTTTTAATATTGAGAATCATCTCTAGGTTTTTCAAAAACTGAAGACAAATCTCGCTCGTTTTCATTTTTTCGGAAAACAGTAACAGAATAAAGATAATTTACAATTAATTTGGAAATAATTTACCAATTTCGTTTTGGCGAAATGGTAGCTTAAGGACCGGGTTTTTAAAATCCAGCATAATTGTAATTAAATTCTTTTTCGTGGTCTCACAACCAGGCCACAAAATTATGCTTTATATAGCTTTTGGCCGCCACGGCCGGCACGGCCTTTTAACAATTCAGTATGCTTTATGACAGCATTTCGGCATCTTGCATATGGCTTGTTCGATTTTTTACACTGGGCTCAGCGAGCTGGAAGTTAATGGGCCCTTGCTGAGTTGGCCACGAAGAACCACTCTGTTCAGGGCTGGTCACACTCACGGGTCAACACCCATCCGACGGCCTCCACGCATGAAGTGCGAGCCTGGGTAGGACTCTGGCCTTATGGTCAGTTTCCCCTAGGAATCAAACTTCTGGCGCTCCTGGACGGTCTGCGCACCGTGCGGCGTAAGCCAATCGACTGTGCACTCTGACTAACAGCCGGGGGAGTCTGGAAGCTGTACTGTTTCCTATAGAGCGGGGGTGGTTGCGGACCTTACGGAGACTACTCTTGAAATGACCATCGGTCATCCGATCCTGGGTGAACAGCCGGGCAAAGGACGCTGTGGTCCGCGATAGATTCGGATTAGACCGTTTCACCGCTTCTAAAGGGAGAGGACCGCGCAAGCGACCTCGAACTCGTAACCAATCGAGAGACCGGAGTAATCTGGTCACAATTGGAAGTAAGGGCGTGAGTGTCGGCCCGCTGGGTAACATTCCTGGCTATCTCGCGGTTAAGGCGTTGGCCTCTTACGGGATTGTGGCGTAGCTAGACGGTGGACTGTTTTGTCCCCAAGTCTTCTGCGCTTACTCCAGGGAGATAGAACGACTAATCGTTAAAACTTCCTGTGGTGACGGGCTCGCCTGCTGTAGTAGACAACCCAAGTTGGGCTCAGCGAGCGCGTGCGTCAATAGCGTCCGCAAATTGCAACCCATACGAAAGCAACTGAAAATTGAGAAAAGTAATAAAATAAATTAATAGCAAATAAATAAAACACAAGCAAGGAACCCGTTCCGTACCATGCCGAGTCATGTATACCGGCGCCGAATCGGAACAGCAAAATCGCTCGTTTGTTTCAGTCTAGCCGAATTCGCGATTACTACCTACAAGCCCCGAGGAAATACAACAAATCATCAAAAAGTCTCAAACAACAAAGTATCAAAAAATAAAAACTACAGACATTGGTATGTCATTTAAACAACCAATCTATGAGTCAATTTCAATCAATTCCAGTAAGCTCGAACCCCACTTCTGCGTTATCTACATTTACAAGCAAGGAAAATATGCAAAAATTAGCATAATAAATATATTTGGCTAAAAACTAGTCACGAGAGTTAAAAAAAGACGATGACAGACATATTATACCTAACAAATATTTAGGCTCGCTTGATAATATTTTATGATGGATTGATGCCCGTACTAAAGGTAAATTGGACTCCAAAATCGCGACTGTTACTCACATATCTATGTTTATAAATTTCCTCCAAATTAATATTTGTACCTACTATATTTACCTAAATGATACACTCTTAATTATATATCTGTTGCAGCTAATATCTTATATTTGAATATGTTTTAGCTGTGGTTTTAGGTTTTCTTTATTTACAATATTTGTTATATTTTTTTTCATAAGTTTTTGTATCCAAGTGTTTATTACAAAAAATACGTTTTATGTTACTTACAGAAAATATCAATTTATATTATTATTAGTAATATATGTACTTTTTGGAAACTCTCCTTGACGTGCACTTGACTCAATGACGATTTTTCCATTTTCTGTTTACATATATTATTTATGTTATTGCTATAAAATCGAAGACTATCGCGGTTGTTTGACATTATAAATAGGATAGAAAACGAATTTACCGCGTGAAATTTGTAGGACCCGACGTTTCGGTGACGTTGCAGCCGCCGTTGTCTAGGGTAGGCCTCAGTCTACCCTAGACAACGGCGGCTGCAACGTCACCGAAACGTCGGGTCCTACAAATTTCACGCGGTAAATTCGTTTTCTATCCTATTTATAATTATGTTATTGCTGTTGCAATCGACTTGATATAGCAGTAAACAAAAATACGATTACTTTTTACGCAGCACCATTTTATTTTCATTTATATGTGATAGTAATTTATAATAAATATTATTTTTGGATTTTTTGTTTATTATGTGTTTGCTATATTAAGACTTTAAATTATTTCTCTATCTGCCATTTAATACCAACAACTTATGCACTAGGTAGGGGAGACAGGGGTTGAAAGTCACATTTATTTTCTTTTGCATTTTTAGTGGCTATTTTATTCGTTTAGCAAATAGCATTTTTATATCAATGCATTATTTATTCTAGTTTGAAAAGAAATAACGACTTTTAATCTAACATTATTTATTCAGGAAATATATTTTTTTTACGTGACAACGTCTTATAATCCGATGGAGCCGGCTGCACGCACGAAAAAACATGACTCATGCGGCGTTACCTCGCTCTGAGGCGTTCCATTTAAGGCTTGAAGTGCAAGCGAGAGCGCGGAACGAGCGACAAAGAGGCACAATCGGCCTCCGCGTTCGACAGCGTTCGACATCTGTCTCTCTCTTACTTGAGTGAGCGATGCGTCCGCGTGGACAGCTGCTATACAATAATACATTTACATGTTTTCGTCAAGTTTGAAGTGCAGTGAAAAGTGAATGTGGTATCAATTGTTTATAGCAACGATAATTGCGGCGATAAAGGTAATGATTTTTTCGATATTAAATATATGTTCAGTGATATATTGTCGAATATTCGTGCTTTCACCATTAAAATAAATAGCATCGGTCCGATAGTGCAGCGATTGTAGGTTATGCTATAATTGACAAAACTATAACAATAAGTTGACAGAACTATTTCACGATGAGTAAAAAATCAATGGCTTTACTATTCGATCGAAATAATTATCGAGCGTAGCTATGATTTCAAAAAAATAAAACATAAATGTTAAATCTTCCACATATCATAACAACGTGTCTGACTAAGAGGCACCACCATCGATTTGACTTTTTCAAGACACATTACACTCGAAACACTCCCTTTCATTTCCTACTTTTCCTATCATCGTCCTATTCTAAACAGAATAACACAAATTGTTAGAAGTTAAATATCACACATGTTTAAAAGTTGTAAATAAAAGTTGTAAAACAATTGCTCAACGCACATTCATACTTGTAAAAACTATGAACATTGTAAAAAATAAAAAATGACAAATTTGTATTTATGCGTACAAATAAATGTAACTTGATGAATTGAATTGTGATTTCTATTTACCTCCTTCTCTATATCCATACAAAATATCTATCAAACAAATAAAATTAAAATTTTCTTTTGAAAAATGCAAAAATTCCATCAGTATTTTCTTATGACGTTGTCACGTTCAACTATCGTCAGTAAACCGACTTTACAGACAACCGATTTTTTGTAAAAAAGAAAAGTGTGATTTTTAACCCCGTATCGGGTATGGTTGTCACAGTGTCTGGGGTAGTAATGTCACATAGTAATGTAATAGGGGAATATTAAAATAAACACTTATTAAAATGAAACGAATATTTTTAATTAGGATAAAATCTTTTAGGTATCTAATAGTAGCCAAGAAAAAAACGAAAATTGTTTTATTTAAGCTTTTAAAAAATAACCGATATTACTTAAGGGATTAAATTCTATTTAACCCTTTGAGTATGATACCCTTTGAGTATCATACTTAGAATTCCGGTAACAAAAATATCTTTCGACGCATTGCTTTTTAAATTGAAAATATCCAACCTAAGGAAATTATTTTTAGTCAGCTTTTACGTTTCAGCGTGATTGAACCACAAAAAAATATTATTTTCCAATTGTTTTATTTAATAAATGCAATAATGATTACACAGTGATTACACGTTTGAAAATTACAAGAAGTGAATAAGCCAAATTAATAATGCAGCGTGAGCATGTGACTCTAACACAGTTTCCGAAGGAATGTCTCCCTGCTATTGAGTGTGGGTTGTACTTATAGACTTCTTACAAATAGTTACATTGTTTTAACGCTACGGAGGGGAGATATCCCCTTTTTCGTTTAATCCTATTTTAATGTTCGACGGCCGGCTCCCGGTCGTAAAACTAATGGAGAGTGTTTTAACATTCTAAACAAGTGGTTTCTGTTTCGATCCAAAATACAGTGGATCTCTTTGTTGTCACCCTCTTTCCTTAAACGTCTACTTCAGCATTATCCAAAATACTATTTAATGTTTCCGTCTGGAGCTAATCCTAAATTGCAGTGATGCTGCTAAATATCAATATGGTTAAACAAGAGAGAAAGCTCTTGTTTTGCTATTTATATAATTTTACTCTTAAATCCTTATTCTAAACGAATCGCTAATATTAAATGTCGACTGTGCGCAAATATGAATTATACAATTTACTTATTCTATCTATAAGCAACAGTCGAACCAACCGATTCGTTGATCCACTTAATATATTATAATCGTATCGGCATTGTCCGGTTTCTTTTGAATAAGGGCGGTCCATTGCTGCCGTGTAGCGATGATGATAGTGGTGACGTCTCATTGTTGGGGTGGTTTTGGCGACGGGCGTAACACCTCCCCCTCCAGACTGGAGCATAGTGAAAGCGAAGAGTTTCAGGTTCTACATGATGACTCTTCGAGGCGGCTTGCTTGGTGTTTCCTTTGATGAAGAGCGCGGCTGCGTCGTTATCGGTTGAGTGAGCGAAAGGCTTTCTTCTTCTTCTCTGATTTCCGAAATTCTGTAGGTTGTCGTTCGTTGCGGCTTCGTAGCGAATCTGCATTGATTGAAGATTTGCGGGCAGAACGATCTCTTGTCGTCGTCGTCTTTCTTTTGTAGTATTTTCCACATTTTCTTATGGCATTTGCAGCAATAACAGCAGAATAGCATAATTAAGGCTATCATTGTTAATATCGACGAGAAGGCGTATTTTTTATACGAGTTTGAATTATGGTTGATGTTGTATAGATGTTCTTTGAATTTGTTGATTTCCGATTCAATGTTGTGGAATTCATCTAATTTTATATTTCTTATGGGAATAGGTTGCAGCTTTAGCGTGTTGATTTTTGTCGGTATGTTTTGACAACAATCAAAGGGTATGACTGGAATAATATCCTCTTCTTTCGTTGTGGAGTTATGTTCCATGGCGGTTATTTGTATGGTGCCAATAAACGCTTTGCAGTTTTGAGGTAATCGCAGAATTGAATTTTCGTAGATCATCTTTGTTTGAATGTGATTGCCGCATGACGTTTTAATAGCTAATGGCTTTGTTATTATTATAAGCTATGTATTTTTCTTTAGTGCTTGGACGTTGTATTCGTTCAATGCAACTATGGTAGGTTTACAATTGTCCGATTGCAATTTTGAAATCAGGTTGACTTCGCATGGTCCTCCTTCTCCTGGGTTCGGCAGGATATTGAAACATATTAAATTGTCTTCCGTGTTTTTGCATGAAGAGATGTCATTCAATCGTATGTATTCTCGACTGTCGTGTGATAGCCCCACATACTTCGACTCGGGTATTATGGTATGATAAAGGTTCGAGGCAGGATGTTTAATGGGGGTGGAAAATAAATGATAGGTGGTATACAACTCATTATTCGTCAAAGGTATACTAAGGATGAATACTATCCTATTTGAGGTAGAAAATCCTTTCAGTGTGATTAAGTTTGTTAACTGACCTATCGTATGAATATTTGGCATTAAAGGTAAAGCTTCATTTGTTGGTAGAGTATTTGATATATTATTAAGCTGTTCCAGTAAATGTATCGGTGATATTATGCTAGGGTGCAATATTTTTAATTTTGCAAACGTTAAACTTGTTTCCACATCGTTTATTTCATTGCCTAATAGCATGAAAGTTTCAAGTAGATTTTCACAACTATTCAATGTAATCAATTGTCGTGATAAATATCTATCTCTCTCTTCGTTATCATTTATAAATGTTTTGATATTTTTCATGTTGTTTTCAAGGTATTGATCATCTAACAAAAGTTTTTGAAGTGTACTGTTGAAGTTTTTAATAACTTTGGTAGTTATGGATATTTGTGTTTTCATTAAAGACTGAGTTTCAGACTCATCTTTCTCTAATTTATTTATAGCTTCGTTAAAGTACTCGCCATCGGTGGAATCTAAATTACCCGTTATCCATTTAATTATTGATCCTGCTGCGTTTATCAGGGATCGTTTTTTCCTCGAGTTCAATAATCCTAGATTTTCGATTTTCTCATTAAGCGTTTTTGATATCGATTTTAACATCGTGGTATCCTAGAGGTATCCTAAAGTGTTGTAGATTGTTATTAAAATTTAGGTCCAAATTGAAAACATGTTGTTCTAACGTTTTCAGCGTTTTTTTGGCGTTTGCGAAAACTGTTTTTATTAATTTTAAGTCTTTATAAACTATCAGGTTCCAGTGGCTGTTCGATATTTTAATGTCATTTTCCTTTTCATAATAGAGCCCTATTGTGTTCTGCAGAGGCGTCAGCTCCTGGGCCGTTATCATCGTCAGTATCGTCATCCTGGAACGAAACAGGAAAAGCTGTTTCATTTTCTGAGGTTTCAGAGTCTGTTTCTGAATCATTATTCGATTCAGGTGAAAATAATTTTACTCTGTCTAGGTGTATAGGAGTAGGTTTAAAATTTTGTTTTATGATAGCAGTAGTATCGTTTTTCAAACCTAATATTTGGTATGGTCCTAAAAATCTTAGTTGTTGTTTAGAACTATCTGGATTTTTGATCAATATAAGATCTCCTACTTTGTATTTTGTTTTATTTATGGTGTATTTTTCATCGTGGTACCTTTTGGATTTTTCTTTATTTTTATCTATATTTTCTTTCACTATTTTATACAGGTTATTTTGCCAATTTATTAATTCTTTGCGATAATGATCCTGTTTATTTTCTACTAATTCGTCTTGGTTCACCATTATATAATTTTGAAGGTTTATATCTCCATAAATTATTTCGAAAGGGGTATAATAAGTGCTTGAAGAGCAACAGTTATTATACGTTCTCATTATTGTGGGTATAATTTCTCTCTCTTTTAACGTTGGATATTCTTCTGAATAGCAACGTAAACTATCTGCCAAAGTAGCGTGTAGTCTTTCTATCGCATTACTCTGAGCATGATGCGCAGAAGTGAATATTAATTCTATTTCGTATCTTTTGCAGAATTCTCCGAATTCTTTACTCGCGATACATGTACCATTGTCCGTAGCTATATACGATGGTATCGGATGATGTGATATGAATTGTTTTATTCTTTCTACGACTTCTTTCGTCGTTTCTTGTTTGACTTTATAACACTGAGCGTATTTAGAAAATGAATCTAGAAGGGTAAGATACTTGATTTTATCATATTCGAAAATATCTATATATATTTTATCGAATGGTTTAAGAGGAGTATCCGTTAATGTTAATGGCCTCTTTAAACTCTGTCTGCAGATTTTTGACTTTGCACAAGTCTCGCAGCTACGTATAAATTTAGTTATATCTCTTGTAAGATTTTTCCAATAAAATCTGGCTTTGATTTTTCTTATTGTTTCATTGATTCCCCTGTGGTAATTATCGTCAGCGGTGTGAAACTGCTTAACCCCTCCTATCGGGGGGTAAAAATTTAGTCGTCACTTCTGCCCGGGACAGTTTTGCGCGTGAAGTCGATGGCCTTGAGAAAAACGACCATAAGTTTTAAACTACTATACGGATCGTAAAAAGAATAACTGTAAAATGATCGCATTGAAATTTGAAATTTATAATATTATAACCTTATCTCGTCAAACAATTAAGATAATAATGAATAAATATTTAAAAAGTTGGCATTTTACGGAGCGCGGAGCGCCCTAACCAATATTGGTTAGATACAATTTTAGCATTTGTAAGCGTCTATCCAAAAATGGTTAATTCAAATAGGAAGGGTTAATTAGTTCTGGTATGTCCCTTATCTTTGGTACTTCTATTGACCCTTTGCATATTATGAATTTCCTTTCTTTTTCATCCTTAAAAGCTAAACTTAATATACGGTCTAAGTATATTTTCTCTATAAAATTAACGTATATGTTTCCTTTTGGAAGTGAGTTTTTATTTTTAATCAAATCGTGATATAATTGTTCTCTATTCTTTAAGTTACAATTAAGCATATAATATTTACGATTTGGTATACTAACACTTTCTATTTCTGTTATGACAGATTTATTTAATATTGGAAAGGTAGGTACATCTTTCTCAATTAACCGCGTACTAGCGTCGTAAGCGCCACTACTCGACTGTATATGTGTATCTGAAGCTATGTATAATATGTTCATGTGTTTTCTGTGTAACACATACGTTTCAGAATATTCAATTATTTCTGGTTTTATGGGCGTATTAATTATTTCATTTGTTAATTTAGTAATTACATTTATTGGAATTCTCGATAGAGCGTCTGCGTTTGAATTCGATTTCCCTGATTTATATTTGATTTCATAGTCATATTCGGCTAGCTTTAGCCGCCATCTTGCTAATCTACTTCCTGGATCTTTTATATTAAATAGCCATTCTAAGGGTTTATGGTCTGTGTAGAGAATGAATTTTCTACCATAGATATACGGTCTAAAATATTTGCATGCCCATACAATTGCGAGAAGTTCACGTTCTATGGTACTGTAACGTGATTCTGCCGAATTTAGCGTTCGCGAAGCGTAGAATACAGGTAAATCTACTCCTATATTACCTTGGCTTAGGACAGCTCCTACGGAATGTTGACTAGCATCCGTGGATATAATAAAATCTTTTTCGAAGTTCGGATATTGCAAAATAGGTGCTGTAGTTAGCAAAACTTTGCATCTTTCAAATGCTTTTATGCATTTTTCATTGAAATTAAATTCAACATTTTTCTTTTTAGCAAATTAGTTAGCGGTTTTATTAATTTTGCATAATCGGGCAAAAATCTCCTATAATAACCTGACAATCCTAAAAACTGTTTAATCTCCTTTGGAGATCTTGGCTGCGGAAATTTCACAACTGCTTCTACTTTATCCGGGTTTGGTTTTATACTTTCTGGTGTAACCAAATGACCTAAATATGCAACTTCTCTTCTAAGGAATTCGCATTTGTCCGGCTGTATTTTTAGATTAGATTCCGCTAGTCGATTGAATACGTTTTCTAGCCTATCTATATGCTCTTCTAAGGTAGTAGAGTATACAATGATGTCGTCCATGTAACATAAACATTGTTCTCCTTGTAATCCGGTTAATACATTGTCCATTACACAACTGAATGTAGATGGAGAGTTGGAAAGTCCGAAGGGTAAACGTCGAAATTCCCAATGTCCGTTTTCCACCGTAAACGCAGTTTTAGGTATATGGTCCTCTTTTACTTGAATTTGATGAAATCCTGAACATAAGTCTATAGTAGAGAAGTATTTACATTTACCTAGCTGATCTAACAAGTCCGTAATATTAGGTAAGGGATATCGATCTTTAATTGTTTTTTCGTTTAGTTTACGATAATCTATCACTATTCTCCACTTTTGCGTACCTGACGCGTCTATTTTCTTCGGCACTATCCATACTGGGGATGACCATGGAGAAAATGATTTTTGAATAATTCCTTGATCTAGCATCTTGTCGATCTGGGTTTTTATTTCTTGCTTATGTATATATGGGTATCGATAACTTTTAGTGAATATAGGATTCGAGTCCGTTGTGTTAATTTCATGCTTGATTTGATTGGTGAAAGTTAGTTTATCGCCTTCCAAGTAAAATGATTCGGGATAAGTTAGGCATAATTTAGTAATTTTCTCTCTCTCTTCTGCGTTTAAGTGTTCTAATCGCAATATTTTCTTTTAGGCGATTCTCATCTATTATTATTGGATTATTTTCGTAATTATTTATACTATTTATGGATCGAGTATCGTTTATTTTAGACAATTCTATAGTAGGTAATTCTACTAAAGTACAGTATTCGTCTAAGTTGACTATTGTTGTTATAAAGTGATTATTTTTCACCTCAACAATTGCTTCTGGAATTTTTATGTCTCTTTGCGATGGCATAAAATTTTCTTTATTGACTGTACAACTTTCAATTTGTTTTGTTTTTATTTCGTCTGAGGAGGTTGAAATATTATGCAGTATTTCGTTATATCTGCTTTTTTCTATTTCACCTTCTCTAGATGGTACTCCTTGAAGACTAAGGGAGCGGCTATTATTTTTTATTTTATTAATTAATTCTTTTCGAGAATAATTACTATTTTTCGCGGGAAATTCACCGTTAGTTATAACTGACGAATTCACATTTGATTCTCGTGAATTTTCCTGCAAAAGAATTCCTTTAGGACTGCCAAAATCGACAGGGAATGAACCTTTCTTCTTATTTATTGTTTCATTTTCTGAAACATTTGTTTCCGACGAGTTTTGCTTTTTGCAGACCACAGCTGATGCTTGTGAACGTCTGTTGATAGCGTTTCTCGGCGAAACTATTTCTTTTGGGTTACGAGTGGCGTCTACAGAAACATCTGTTGTCATCTGCGACCCCGTGCCCTTGTTAATTACCCCGCCTTCAGCTGGCTGGTGGCAATAACCTTTCAGTGTTATCTGCGGACACAAGTACGTTCCGTCAGAAACAGCTGTTTTTATTTTTAATGCTTGAATGCATCTTGGTCTAACTTTTATGGTCTCCACCTGTTTAATAAGGGGAGTGCTTTTATTTTTGTTTGGTGTTTCGCTTCCAGTCAGTAATTTTACTGTGCTGACATTGGTGTGGAGGATTTTGTTAGGGATATCTAGTAGGCAATTATATGTTTCTAGAAAATCTGTTCCAAGAATAGCATCATATTCAATGTTTAAATCGCACACGTAAAATTTGATATTATCACCTGTTTTTCCTACGTCTGAATAGAAGCTTTCTGATATAAGAATTTCTTTTCCACTAATTCCGCTTATGATAGTATTTTCGGGATTTAATGTTTTTCCTTTTGGAATCATGTGCGGTTTGCAGACTGAAATAGCTGCGCCACTGTCGATTAATAATCTATTCTTTTGTGTATCCCTAATGTGATATAAGTTTTTTCCTTCCATTATTGAGATGACATATCGTTCTCTTCGATATGTATTTCCTTCTGATCGTTTTGGCATAGGTGAGGTTCGACCGTTTCCTCCCCGCCGTTGAAGTTTAAATTATGACTTCGTTTTATTACCGAAGACCTATTCTGTTGAATAACAGATTGAGTATTAGCGTGTGGTGTGTAATTCGACATCCGTTTCGCATATTCTGTTCCCGATTTCGGATTTGAATTCCCGTTTTGATAAGTCCCTGTAGAGGACGATTGAAAGGGTATATTTTGTTTCTAGTAGCATTCGTTTATTAAGTGTCCTGATTTTTGGCAAAACGAGCAATGTTTTGTGTTTATTTTATTATCCGTTTTAAAATTCTTAGGTACAATTTGAGAGGGTTTTTGAAAATTTTCCCTGATATTCATGTTTCTGAAACTTTTTAGATATTGAAGGTTTTCCTCTTCAGCCAAAATACTCGTAGAATCAGTAATGGTTTGTGGACGTTGTGACCTTAGGATAGAGCCAATTGGATCATTTAGCCCGGACATTATGGCTTTTAACCCAATCCTCTCATATTTTTTGTTCATAACTCTCTTCAAATTTAGATCTAGCGTATCGTCGAGAGCTGTGCAATTCCTAAGTTTGGTTAGAATGAGCTGTACTCGTTGGACGTATGATCTGGGATTTTCCGAGTTTTTCTGGAAACTAGTTGTAAGTTGCTTTAGAAGGCTTTCAGAATCCCTGCTGTCTCCGAAGTGGGACAGTAACAGGTTCTTAATATCCGCCCAATCTGTAAGAGCTCGCGAAGAAATAAACTGTTTAGCTTCTCCTTTTAATTTACTTTTAATTAGAAATGGTATATGTGCTACTTTATCCTCGTCAATGTAATTGATTGCATGATCGCAAGCAGCGATAAAATCGTGCAATGTGGTCTGATTTCCATCGTATTCTGGAATGAAATTGGCGATGTCCTTGGCGGAAAATGCCATTTTAGAATTGTGATTTGCAAATTTAAGTACCTCTAATGAATAATAGATTGTGGGAATCTGGTGAGACCTGGAAAATCTGTGTACGGGAAAGTCGAAAGTAATGTTTGAGCTTTTCACTTACTTGATGATGACCAGTCCGATCATCGACATCTTTCTTCTTTGTAGGTTGTTCTGAAACTCGGACAGTTCGCTGTCAGTTATGCTTGTTCGCCAGGTAAGGTGCCGCTGGTGAATCTTGAACACTTTGCAGAATACTACCGCGACTGCGCCATTTTTACGTTTCAGCGTTATTGAACCGCAAAAAAATATTATTTTCCAATTGTTTTATTTAATAAATGCAATAATGATTACACAGTGATTACACGTTTGAAAATTACAAGAAGTGAATAAGCCAAATTAATAATGCAGCGTGAGCATGTGACTCTAACACAGTTTCCGAAGGAATGTCTCCCTGCTATTGAGTGTGGGTTGTACTTATAGACTTCTTACAAATAGTTACATTGTTTTAACGCTACGGAGGGGAGATATCCCCTTTTTCGTTTAATCCTATTTTAATGTTCGACGGCCGGCTCTCGGTCGTAAAACTAATGGAGAGTGTTTTAACATTCTAAACAAGTGGTTTCTGTTTCGATCCAAAATACAGTGGATCTCTTTGTTGTCACCCTCTTTCCTTAAACGTCTACTTCAGCATTATCCAAAATACTATTTAATGTTTCCGTCTGGAGCTAATCCTAAATTGCAGTGATGCTGCTAAATATCAATATGGTTAAACAAAAGAGAGAAAGCTCTTGTTTAGCTATTTATATAATTTTACTCTTAAATCCTTATTCTAAACGAATCGCTAATATTAAATGTCGACTGTGCGCAAATATGAATTATACAATTTACTTATTCTATCTATAAGCAACAGTCGAACCAACCGATTCGTTGATCCACTTAATATATTATAATCGTATCGGCATTGTCCGGTTTCTTTTGAATAAGGGCGGTCCATTGCTGCCGTGTAGCGATGATGATAGTGGTGACGTCTCATTGTTGGGGTGGTTTAGGCGACGGGCGTAACACAGCCTAAAAATCTTTCTGAATATTCAGAATCACAATTTTGGCAAATGTAATTTGCTAGCCTAAGAGTGCATGCTTCGTGTGCCCATAACCTGCAATCCTGGCATTGAATCCAGACTTCCCTAGACTTACTAGCTAATTATGGTTATAAGCAGACTAAGCAAAACTCCTCATCCTCTTTCTCGTCTTCGTCGCTGTCAACTGCTTTCTTTTTAGTTTTCTTTCCTTTATAACCCTGTTTGTCTTCCTTATTCTCACTTAATACACATTTCGCTACTTTCTTCTTCATCGCTGTTTGTCCTTTTTTTCTCTTCTAAAAAGGTCTTCTCCGGTGTATCTGTTAGAATTGCTGATTTACATTTTCTTGTATCAGCTCGTTGCGACTTACGCGGTGGAGCTTTTGGTAGAGGCTTCAAAACTTGTGGCGATTCTATCAGAGAACTCCTTGATTCAAGGTTATCAAAAAATGGTTGACATTATGTGGGTTAAAGCTGGTGGCTCTAGCCAAACTTGTGGCTTCAGGTGTTCTAATGGACAGAGAAGAGTGTCTTTACAAAAATGACGTAAACTAATCGCAGCCAGCTAGCTCGTCCGATTCCCAAGACTTTGGAACTTTCAATTTATTGGAAATAGCAAGTTCGAACGCTATTTTCCGAATATCCTTGGGAGACAATCCGAAATAAATACTTGAAGCCAGAAGTATATATATTTCCAATTCGTCTTCCTGTTCATTGGTAAAAATCTGTCGATTCCTTTGGCAGCCTATTTTTGTAAATAAGAATAAGAATAAGAATAAATTTATTTTCGTAAGTAATTTTCCAAAAACATTATTAACAAAGTTTATTTTATTTTTATTTTATTTATTTAGGTACATAGGATTAGGTATACAGTTCATTCATAGGTCATGTAATCATATAATAATTATATAAATTATTTAATAATTAATATAGGGAGGTTTAACACATCTTACATGACCTTTACTGCCAATAGCACATCTAACTAGGCGATAATTTGGTCCGTCTCTAGATGTGCATATTTTTATGCAATTTTAAGAAATGAAGTGTTTTTTTTTTAAATAAATTTTTTGGACCCACCACCTGTATATATATATATAAATATACCAATTTTATAAAAAATATAGCTATGTAATAAATATATATATTTATAGTTGTAATTTAATAAAATTTAATTAAGAAAAATAGATAAGTGATACTAAATAAATTGTCGTGCGTTGCAAAGAAGTTGATCAGATTTTACATATCCCTTGTTAAGTAGCCATCTATTAAGGTTTGCTTTAAATATTTTTATGTTAGGATAATTTTTCATGTCTTCACTAAGGGAATTATATAATTTTGGGGCTATGTAGAATATATGTCTCTGGGCAAATGTTGTCCTGACTGACGGAATTATATAATTGATACTCGCGGACATTCTTGTGTTCAGATTGTTTTGAGTTCGGGCGTGGTCATCTCTAGATTTGTAGAATGCAAGAAGCGCTTGCTTAATGAATAACTGTTTAGCTGATAGCACATGGGATTGGGAAAATAACAAGGCAGATGGATGACGTCGGTTTTTCCTGTGAATTACTCTCAATAATAATTTCTGCGCTTTTGTCAATCTATCCAGATTATCATTAGTAGTAGCGCCCCATGCCGCGACTCCGTAGGACAAAATACTCTGACACAAGGCCATGTATACCATTCTTATGGTTGTTTTGGACAGAATGTTGCGCAGCCGAAGAAATACATAAACCAGCTTTCTAATTCTCGAACTCAAATTTGCAATCTGATTTTCCCAACATAGCTTCTCATCTACCGTTATGCCTAAGTAGGAGACTGTTGCAGATTTGCTTAATTTAGTACATACACATCTATTCTTATCCAAGCATTTGTCGGTATGAATGGCAAGTGTTTGGTTGAGAACTTGGCTGGGATTTCCCCGCAAGCTGAAAGTGATAAATTTTGATTTGGCAGCATTTAGCGTTAAAATATGGTTGTCGATCCAAGTTTTAGCCAGTTCCAAGTTACTTTGAGCTTTGAAGAATGTATCATTCCAATTATTAGTCGCAGTAAGAAGGACAGTGTCGTCCGCGAAGGATACAATTCTACCATTAACAGGTAATTCGCACAATTCGTTGATGTAGATTAAAAAGAGAATTGGACCCAAAACACTACCTTGAGGGACACCGAATGACACGTTAGTCGCTTCGCTTATTTGTCGACCAATTACTGTGCTCTGAGTCCTCCCGTCTAGGTAACTCCGAACCCATTTTAAGGCCACCCCATCGATTCCGTAGTCAGTTAGTTTTTTTTCGAGGATTACATGGGAAACTGTGTCAAAAGCCTTTGACAGGTCAAGGAAAGTGGCAATTACCTTTTTTCCTTTGTCTATGTTTTCCACTATATATTGTATGACAGCATTGATGGCCTCACTGGTTCCCCGACCCTGTCTAAAGCCATACTGATTATTAGATAGCAGCTTCTGTGTCTCTAGATATTGTGTTAGTCTATGTTTGAATATTTTTTCATACACTTTAGAAACCACACTGAAGAGGGAGATAGGGCGATAATTTCCTATATCTTCTTTTTTACCACTTTTAAATATTGGTTTTATTATCGCTTTTTTCAGCCATGTTGGAAATATACCAGTCAAGAAACTGAGGTTTATTAGATGAGCAAGGGGCTCGGATAATGTTTCTGCAGATTGTTTGATTATCTTTGCTTGGATCCCATCTTTTCCTGGAGCACATTCGTCTCTGATACTTTTTATAGTCTTTAAGACCTCTTCTTTATTCGTTTGCAATAATTCGAATTTTTCATTTAATTTCGGTTGCTTATGCATTGATAAGGCTAGCTCCCTCTCAGACATACCCTTTTTATGCAGTATAGAGTTAGCTAGGTCTTGTCCTATACCAGTGAAGTAGTCATTAATGTAATTCAATATATCGTTAGAGTGTAAGTCCATTTTTTTTAATTCCTTTTGTATATACATCTCTTTTATATCTGAGCTATTATTTCTGTTGTTCACTAACCCTTTGATAATTTCCCAAGTTTTTTTTTTGTCCCCATTTACTCTATCTATTTTGTTTCTATAATACTTATCTCTAGTTTTTGTTATAAGTTTTTTACATATATTTCTATATCTTTTGTAGTACATTAAGAGTTGAATATCATTAGGGCATTGTTTAATCTGCTTATGTATAATGTCTCGCTTTCTTATGCTGAAAATCAGGCCATCGGTTATCCAAGGAGATAGTTAATTTTCTGTCTAACTAGGCCGAAGCCCGTACCAAGGTAGACTCGACTAGGTCACTTGTACATTTTATATTGTGCGCACACTTATTAAAGTACTATTACTGAGAAAAACAAAAATTAAAAAATAAATGAAATATAGTAAATCTAATATCTCTAATAAATACTTAGCATAAATTTCAAGAGTTATTCTAATGATAACTAATACCTAAATTATAATCATGTTGAAAAATAAAAAAGTAATAATGAAATCAAAATATATCCAGTAAAAAAATTGGTAAAATAATTATAATAATAAAATACAATAAAATTAAAATTGCAGTGATAATCAGTAAGTAGAGAAAAATAACAGGGTAATAATTTGAAAAATAAAAAAAAAATAATTAAAATAAAATAAAAAGCCAGTAATTAAAATAGTCAAGTAGCTAGTCAATAAATAAAACAGAATAAAAAGATAATAATTATCCTAGTAGCAACAAATAAAAAGATAAGATTTATTTGTCAGTGTAAATATTAGGTGTTTAATGGAGAATGACGGAGATGAGCGCCTCAATCTCATGTCTTCCAAATTCCAAAAGTAGCGGAGAAATTTGTTTGTTTGTTTTTATTCCATTAGTGGTCGACTTCAAATTTAATTGTAACTCATTAAAAATCTTGGGCGCTATGTATGAAAAGTGTCTTTGCGCAAACGTTGTCATTGTTTTGGGACGCAAGTGCTTATGAGTAGTGGTGCTCCTCGTTTGTGTTGCATGTTTAGTGATTTGGTGTAGATGGGGATTTTGTATATAGTTTATGAGGACTACTTTCGCATATATTTGCCTAATATCCAGCAACTCCAACTCACTAAACAGGTCATTGGAAGAGTATCTCCAAGGTTTGTTAGCCATAACCCTAAGTAATGCTTTATGAGCCTTAACAATTGGGTCTAAAGCAGTTCGCGTACATCCTCCCCAGCCCAGAATACCATATGATATTTTGCTGTAAACTAGCGCATAATAAATAGTTTTGAGCGTTTGAAGAGGAACTACTTTTCTGAGGGTCTTAAAGAGAAAGATGGATTTTCGTATTTTGGCCGTCAGAATACCGATATGAATATCCCATCTTAGTGTACTGTCAAATGTTAGGCCAAGATATTTCGCTTGTGATTTATGCTCTATAATACTACACGTACAGCAAGAGTGTTCTGGCCTTATTGGAGCAGTTGTATTGCACGTATGAATTTTGAGGCCTACATGTTTAAAATTTCTATTATTAGTTATGGAAAATGTGATGTAACTAGTTTTTTCTTTGTTTAGCATAAGAAGGTTATTTTTTAGCCAAAAGTTAATATTGCTTAGGCCCCATTCAGCGATTTGGTATACGGCTGGCCATGTTTTCTGACGAAAAACTAGAGCAGTATCATCAACGAACAGTAGTGCCTTTCCTCCATGCAAAGACACATTTGTAAGGTCATTAATGTAGACTAGAAAAAGAATTGGCCCTAACACACTACCCTGGGAAACTCCATACGTAATGTACCTTTCAGAACTCACTGTACCGTTTATTTTGGTGACTTGTGACCTATTCGAGAGGTAGTCGGTAAACCATTGCAAGGCCTTCCCACGGATACCACACCTGTCTAGTTTTTTCAGCAATAAAACATGTGACACCGTATCAAAAGCCTTGCACAGGTCCAGAAAGACCACCAGACACTTTTCCCCTTCATCGAGACTGGTCACTTTTTCTTCAGTTAAGAAGGCAATAGCGTCTTGAGTAGATCTACCAGAACGAAAGCCATATTGTGTGGTTGATAGCACATTATGTTTATTTAAGAACATCAATAACCTACGTTTTATTGCTAGCTCAATTACTTTGTACATATTTATTAAATTGATAGGACGGTAACAGTTGACATCGCATAGATTTCCGCTTTTAAAAATTGGCGAAATTACGGCTGTTTTCAGGCACTGGGGAAATACTCCACTTGAGAGACTCAGATTAACAATAAACGTGATAGGAATTAATAAACTCTCGCTACATCCTTTGAGTATTTTCGAGGAGATACCATCGCTGCCAGTTGAAGTTTTATCTTTTAGGTCAGCGATGATTTTTTTTATCTCTAAAGTATCTGCTGGTTCTAGGAATATCGTTTGGGATACAGTTTTCATACCGACAAGGTTATGTGACAATTCTGCCTCCGTACAACTCAAAGATTCTAACGTTTTTTTAGCCAAGCTAGCTCCAATATCTGAGAAGAAATTATTAAAATGGTCAGCAGTATCTTTAATGGTTTCATTATTTACATTGATTTTTTCCCTATTGATAATAACCTCTTTCAGGCCTGGTGATCTGGGCGGCTTCCGATTGGTCAGTTCATCAATTAAGCCCCATGTTTTCCTGGGGTTCTTGCATTTGAGGAGAACTCCTTTGTGTAGTACATTTCTTTGACCCTAATTATTATATTTATTTTTACAGAAATTTCGATATTTGATATACTTATGCCTTAATATAAGATCCTGAGGGTTTCTGTGGACTTGTATGTGTAGCTTATCTCTATTTTTTATGCTATTTAAGAGTCCTGGTGTGACCCATGGCTTTATTCTTCTTTTACTGTGTGGTATATAATGTTCCTTACTATGCGTGCTTATTGTGGCTTTCAGAGTGGTTATAAAGTGCTCAGTTGCCTCATTTGAGTGTGTCATAGCAAGCAGTGGCTTCCAATCTATATTATTTATGTCTTCATACAAATTTTCATAATTAGTGACTTTTAACCTGGCATTAATATGACGTTTAGCAATATTTACGTTATTTTTGGACAGAAAGATAGTAGCGAAATGATCGGTTAGTTCACTGAAGCAAATCAATCCTAAAGTGTCTGATTTCATAGTCGTAAATATGTGGTCGATACACGATTGCTGCCGAGTAGGCGCGTTTATTATTGGTAATAGCCCGAATTCAGCAAGCATACATAAATAATCATTTACCACAGTATTTGGATCGAGTATATTGATATTTATATCTCCTGCCAGTATGTAATCCTGACCTTTGTTATTATCCAAAATATTCGAAAGAGATTCCAGGAAGGTTCTTACCGGGTTAGACGGAGACCGGTAAATTGCTAGAATAGTGATAGAATTATTTATGGTAACTTTTAAACAATTTGCAGTAGACATTTTTATCTCTTGAACGTTGACAGTGGCTGAGTTCTTTGTGGATAATACGACCCCATCACTTTTATTGTAGTTGGATGATGTGTAGAAGATATTATAATTTTCTAGTTGCTGGGTAGGAAAAGACCTCTTTATCCAGCACTCTGTCAAAATAATAATGTCGAAATCCCCATCGAGGGAAGCTAGTAGTGTAATCAATTTGTCAATTTTTTTTTAATACTTCTTATATTTAAGTTAAGGACTTTAAAACCAGGATCTAGCAGTATTTTTTTGCATTCCCAGTTAGTTAGCTGCATTGTAGGTGGAGCATCACATTCTAATAAATCGTGAATTACAGCCGCGCCTGTAATATCGGTGGGCATATAATCGACATTGTATTACTTCGCGGCTGCAGAGGGTTAAGGCATATTTTATTTTAACATACATTGAGATATATATATAATAGAGAAGACGCCAGTCATCACTACGGCGTTCCGTTCAACTGCGGCGATTGCGCCGCACATCTCTCAGTTGCTTGCTAGCTCTGGGGCGACTAGCTTGTGATCGCTTTAAAACGATAGAAAGCGTTGGAATTAATTCAAAATGCCGTGGTGTGTCCTAAGATATTGTAGCAATAATACAAGGAATACGTCGAAGTGCAAAGGAATAACTTTCCATCGGTGAGTAACCGATATAATCATTTAGAAAATTACTATCGTAATAGAAGCGCGCTGTTCAAACAATATGTCGTCGCCGCGCGGGATGCGGGCGGGGTTGTGACGTATCCATAGATTAAATAACTAAGAAACAGATGCGTCATTTCACTACACTATACCTAGGACTTTTTTGTGAGCGAAATTTGTCGTGTTTTAATTTTATGAGATATTCTATTAACGTATTTTTTTATTTTTATTTTATGTACAAGAAAAAGATTTTATTACAAGAAAAGTATATAAAACCAGACATACCAAAACATGTTACTATTTTTTTTCTGCGGAACACATACAAAGTCCTTCCTCTTTTAAAAAAAATAAAAGTAAAAGCTGAATATTTTCGTAATATATTTATTTAAATAATATAAGTTTAGTTAATTTTTGCCGTTTTGATAAATAATTAATAGTATGATCAGTTTTAGCATCATGCTTTATGGCCATACTTATTTTATGTACCTACGTCTTTTGTGGAGTACCACAAGCCACCCATATCTTTGATAGTTATTAGTTTATGATGTGGCAGCCTTTCTGCCTTGATTAAGCCATCCATAATTTTATTGCGTACCAGATTGACCTTCATTATTTGATTACAAAAGTGAAGAGGACATGTTGTTAGTTTGTTACCGAATCTGAGACCCTCTTTCGTTTGAAGCTTATTAAGAGGTTGAATTAACTGACGTTCCTTTTTATAGCGGAAAGAAACAATCTAATGAAAGAACTGACTGTGGTTACTCAAGGTTGACCATAAGATGAAAAATAATTATTGCATTTTGTTTGACATAATTTGTTACATTTTATCTATTTAAGGTTTCCACGCCCGGGCCATGAATATAGGGAAAAGTGGATAAAATTTATCCAAAACAACCGCAGTGAAGGGACCTGGTTACCATCCAATCATACGTATATATGTTCGTTGCATTTTCGAGAAGAGGATAAATATACCACAAAAGCGGGAAGGCATTTTCTTAAGAAGTCTGCTGTACCTTGTGAGAGTGTAAGTACCTAGCACTTGTGAAAATGCTGTACCGTTTTGGAAATTTTAAAATCAGTAACAAAATATTATTTTAGCCATCACTAACATAATGTTATGTTTGTTTTAGCCACGGATGTCTCACAGTCCTAGAACAATGGAACCGATTTCTGAGTCTGTAAGCGAGTCGGAATCAATTTTTGATACACCAAGAAAAATAGTTTTCAAGCGAAAAATCCATGACTTAACATCAGTTAAAAAAAAGTTAACTAATAAAATTAAAAAGGTCCAGCGCCAAAACAGTAATCTAAAAAAGAAATGTGAATCTCTGACACTTCTTGTAAAATCACTTAAACCTAAATTTTCGCTCGATGGAATGGCCCAAAATAATTTGCTAGCTAAAGCAGAATTGGTCGAAATACACAAAAGAATAATGGGTAAAAATAAACACAGTAGATATTCTCCAAAATATACACCAGCATTACGCAAGTTCGCATTGACTCTACATTATTACTCACCAGCGGCTTACAAATATGTAAGAAATATTTACAATAACATCCTTCCACATACAAGAACTCTTTGCCGATGGTATGGGTCGATTAATGCTGAGCCAGGATTCACTAATGAAGCGTTTGAAGCTCTGAGAAACAAAAGTAAATCGAGTGAAAAATCTCTTGTGTGCAATTTAGTTTTCGACGAGATGGCTATTCGTAAGCAAAGGTTATTTCACAACCAACAGAAGCTTGGCGCCGTTAATTTTGGAGCAGATCCCCAAGAAGGTGATGTTGACGATCATGTGGCATCACAGGCGTTAGTATTTATGTTGGTATCGCTGACTGAAAATTGGAAACTCCCTGTGGGTTACTTTTTAATAGCAGGTATAACTGCTGAAACAAAGGCCAATTTAATTACAACCTGCTTACAAAAATGTCATGACGCTGGAGTTTCAGTAGTAGGTGTTACATTTGATGGATGCTCCGCAAATCTGTCGGCTGCGGAAATTCTAGGCTGTAAATTAACTGACCCGAATAATTTTGTGACCCATTTTCCGCACCCACGCACTCAAGAGAAAGTATGTATATTTCTTGATCCATGCCACGTTATTAAATTAATAAGAAATTCATTTGAAAAGAAGAGACTGTTTTTTGATGAAGATGGCAAGAAAATTAGATGGCAGCTATTGATTAATCTGAATAAACTTCAAATGAAAGAGGGCCTCAGATTCGGTAACAAACTAACACCACGTCACCTTGAATTTCGTAATCAAATAATGAAGGTCAATCTGGCTACGCAATTATTAAGTATGAGTGTAGCAAAAGCATTGCTTCTATGTGACCAAGTTTTGAAGTCGTCGCAGTTCCTAGACTCATCAGCAACTGTTAAATTCTTGACAATTATGAATAACTTTTTTGACACAATGAATTCGAGAAAGTGTCACTTTCATGGATTCAAGCGACCAATTGATGCAAAAAACAAATCTGAAATTTTTGACTTTCTTGATAAAGTAAAGAAGTACATATTAAATTTGGAATTCCATGTAAAATGTAAAAGAGTGATTAAAAGAAAAAAATTAGCGCCTCGTATTACATTATTTATTTCAAAACAGAAAGTCGTCGAATCAGCAAACAAAACTGGATTTATTGGCGCCATCATTTGCATAGAATCTCTGAAAACATTGTATCAGCACGCAGTCGAAGAAAAAAAAGTCATGAGTTATATTTCAACGTATCGACTCAGCCAAGATCATTTAGAGCTTTTTTTTGGGATTATTAGAAAACATGGTGGATACAACAACAACCCCAATGTTTTGCAATTTCGAGCTGCGTATAAAAAAACATTAAACCACTTGGAACTTCGCTCATCTTTTACAGGCAATTGTATTCCACTAGACAATTTCAATATTCTACACAATTCTTCAACTGACATAATTAATAGCACTACACCCATGAACAGACACGACGATAAGCAATATGAAATCGTGTCGGCTACTCTCCGCTTAGAATCTGACATAGAAGCCGAGAACAACTGTGAAATTTTTGTCAGCACACTCAGTTGCGAACAAATCCCATTTGGTTCACAGTTCATCGTCGGATACATATCTGGTTATATTGCTCGGATTCTGACAAGGTCATTAAAATGTGAAGTATGTGTGGATAGCTTGACCACGACAGAAAGGCTGCCACACCATAAACTAATAACGATCAAAGATATGGGTGGCTTGGTGTACTCCACAGAAGACGTATATAAAATATGTATGGCCACGGAAACTGTTATACGAAAACTTATAAAAATAAGTGGTGGAATCAGTCTCTCTACTAAATACAATTTCAGTTACATCACTGTTAATACATTGGAATATTTTATTCAGAAGGCAGTATTTACATCTTTAGTTCAACATTCTTTTAATCAACCCAGTACTTTAAATCACCGAATACATTTGATACGGGCCATCATAAACAAATACACAACAATTCGCTTGAAACATGAAGCTAAAACCGATCAGAGTATTAATTATTTATCAAAACGGCAAAAGTTAACTAAACTTATATTATTTAATGGTAACTAAATAAACATATTACAAAAATATTCGACTTTTACTTTTATTTTTATTAGAGGAAGGACTTTATGTTCCCCAGAGAAAATTCAGTAACATGTTTAGGTATGTCTGTTTTTTGTATTTTTCTTATAAATTGTGAATAAAATAAAAATAAATAAATGACATGAATAGAATCTACCCTTTAAAATTAAAAAACAAAAAAAATCCACTCACAAAAAAAGGTTGTAGGTAAAAGTATTAGGTTGTAGTGAAATGTCGCATCTGTTTCTTAATTTATTTAATCTATGCATACGTCACAACCCCGCGCGCCTCGCCGCACCTCGCGCCCCCGAGATTGCGCAACATTTTGTTTGGAATGGCGCCTCTATCCTTTATATCTCAATGTTAACATAGCGATTTATTTTTCTCACATGATTTGGTAGAGTAAACTTGCGGCAATGGTGGGGATGTGTAAAGCTGTTTAAACATACGTATGAAATAGATAATTGAGATATTATAAAACAGTCGTATATGGTATTATTTTTTTCGTAATATACATCAAAATCAACAAAATGTAATGTCATAAAAGAGTCAGATAAAATAACAGAATGGTTGTAATAGTCACTAGAATAATTTAGGAATAAAATCACGAAATAGTAAAATATACATAAATTAAAAGAGTCATCGAAAATATTTAAAAGTAATACCGGAATATAAGAATAGTTAAAAAATGTAATATGAAAAATCCTATTCAAATTTACAGGAGCAAATAAGTGGAGTACGATGGAATAGTGAAACGTAAGTAGGTATATAATCAGCAAAACATAATAAGTTTAAAATGGTCAAATACTAGAATAAAATAGTAATGGATAAAATAAAATTGTAATGATCATTAAAATAAATAAACAATTGTTTCATAATATTAAAATAATAGAAAATCGTAATTAAAATATTATAAAAATCGTACAGGTAAAAACTAATCATTATGGGGCTAAGACAAAATAGGTTAGAGTGGAATTTTGTAGCTAAAAATAGGTATTTATCAGTGACAGTTGTCGAGTTTCTAGAATTGGTACGAGCACACAACCTTCTCAAAATGTTTTCTAAAGAGCTTAAATATTTGATGGTGATGGGTCGGCTGTTGTCGTCTTGATACTAAATGGTGTTGATACGGCCGTGTTGCTTATCTCGTCGGTAATAAATTTGTTACAATACCTTGTAAAAGTTGCGGCGCAGTTCATACGAATAAGAATAAGAATAAGAATAATTTATTTTCAAAAACCCGATCTGGGTAATTAAATTACATATCTAGCGGTATTTCTACAAATAA
Organism: Micropterix aruncella; assembly: GCA_944548615.1. NCBI lineage: Eukaryota > Metazoa > Arthropoda > Insecta > Lepidoptera > Micropterigidae > Micropterix > Micropterix aruncella. Next base: position 22,108,755 of record OX155968.1, on the reverse strand, counting down.
AATTACATTTAAAATTACTCATAAAATTATAAAAAAGTCTATAAAAAACTAATAATTGAAAAAAAACGTAGACATTCAAAAATTCAATAATAAAGACATAAAAACTAGACAAATAAAAAACAACAGAAATAATGAGAAAACATAGAGAATCAGCAATTCAATAACAAAAATATATAAAAAATACGTGTGGCACTCGGGGACTGCCGCGGTAAAGCTATTGCATAGCATTTTTAACAACTTACGCCATTATAATTATTTTAATTTTATTAATTTTATTTTTTCTGATATCAGATAACTGCGCTCTATCGGAAAACGTTGAAATTATTCCGAATCATTTGCGGCTGCGAAAGCATTTTAAACGTCTTCCGATAGATCGCCGCACACGAATTTATTATTCGACAAAGCAAAAAAACCGGATTATTCGAAAACAATCGTAGATAAAAAGATAGATAATTAAATTATCTTTAAAATGGTGCAGGTTTCATAATAATACGCCAGATAGTATTTGCGTAGTAGTCGTTTTTGTGTTCGGTTAGACCCAATTTCACAAATTAATTACACTATGTAATATAAACAAAATCTAAAATATTCAAAGCTAAGAATATTAGGAAAATGTTCTTGTTTAACATATATTTTTTTTCGAATCGTAAGCAGTACTCGTTTAGACGTAATTATCAGTTTAATATCATTAATTTTCGTTAAGAAATTTCTTCATTCGGTCGCCGCGCTGCTAGGCCCGCGATAAAAGCTATGCAATAGCTTAAAACTAAAAAAATAGAAAGCATCCAAAGAGTTCTACATAAACTACATTTAATAAGGATCAAATTATCGATCAACAACCAAGAAATAGAGAAATGCATCGACTCTCTAAAGAACAAAAAATCAACTTGTCTCGATGACATACCTGTTAGCGTAATTAAAATCCATAAACGTATATTCCATTTTATTATGACATATTCCAATAATCATCCCACGTGCTTATCCTTTCATCCATTGTATACAATTTACAATTTCTACGATACTTTTTCGCTACAAGTTTCTTCCGAGGGTTATCCAGAAAGTAAGTTTACAAGGGCTCCTGAGGCCGATGGTTTTTTTTATTTCGAAGTTGGTGCACCTGGCGTGTAGTTGGTGTCCTAACGGTTAGTTTGTTAGGTCCCGCGTATGTGTCTGTCATTTCGTTCTATCACAGTAAATTATTTCGATGGAGAGATTATTATCACAATCAATAATTTCTATGTCGTATAAATATATAACGGTGGCTTATTTAATGGCAAGCGATTTTTATAAGTTGAGAGATAAATAGCGCCGGTAATGGCATTAATAAGGAGATCGGCCGCTGCGATTTGTCACAATAGAAAACCGCCAAATGGTGGTAATGAAATCCTAGAGGTTAATCCAGCGGGCTGTCAAGCGCCCTCGCTACCAATGTAGGCTATGTTTCTTCGTCCTCCCGACTGATTATGTGTCCGAGGCCGCTTGCACGGTCCTCTACCTAAAGTAAGCGGTAATTCAGTTTGAATTTATCGCGGTCTGTAGACCTTTGCTCGACTCTGAAGCAGGATCTGGTGGCCAATAGGCCGTTTCAAGTGCGGCTGCCAATTGCCAAACAACCACCCCCGCTCCCTAATACACAGTCATTTCCAGACTCCCCCGATTATCAGTGGAAAGCACACTCGCTTGGCTTACGCCGCACGGTGGCAGACGCGCCCGAAGACACGATTCCCGGGGGAAACTGACCCACCTGCATACTTAATTTTAGGGGGCACAAGAGTTCTACCAGGCTCGAAATTTCTGCGAGGAGGCTGCCGGATGGGTGCTGACCCGTGAGTTGGGCAGACCCAAGAAAGAAAACGGGTCATAATGACCCAGCTGCTTAGGACCCAATAGCGTCCGATCGCAAGAGAGCAGTATGATGGCTTTGTGAACGTTTGAAACCGGAAACACCGCAGCGACGATAATTCTAGCTCGAAATATCAGAATCGGCCAAGAGGATCGATCGCCCGTATCCACGCCGTGGCCAAATCGTATACCATCGACCCGTGATACAAAGCTTAGCTCAGGATGTTGACAGATTGAAGGGGGTTCCTATTATTAGGCTGAGATTTCTCCATATCTGAACTGTTAAGAAGGACACGACCAAGGGAAATATCAAGGAATACATATATAACAAATCGGCAGGTATCTCCTAAACGGCGAGGAGGATGACGAAACATAATAGGAGTTATGATCTTTTGTAATAGAGATACCCGAAGACACAAGTTCTTTGATGTGTTCAGAATAATTATATTTTAATGAGGGGGTATTTCGTAACCTGAGAATCTAACTTAATTGTATATGTTGACTAGATGACCCTGTGAACTTCGTACCACCTAAAATTGATTTGATTGTAACTCTTCATAAGAGTTTATTAATCCTAATCAACCTTCCAAATTCAATTCATTGAAATCTATAATATAGCCGAATCATGTACGGTTTGAGTTTCGTTTGGTGATTAAATGAAAGTCGTTTGTAATTAAAATAAATTTAATGTATTTAATTTACATGATGAAATATAAATGCAGTTCACATTCAACACAAAACATTCTGGTAAACTATGTTCTTCGTTTTGTTTTCCGGCGCGTAAATAAACAAAAATGATGGCTTTCCGACCGATGGATGGCTTAGCGAACACGGGACATGCAGTTGTCCATGCGCGAAATACGGAAATTCCAAGTTAATTCCGCAAACTCAACACGCGTGATTTGTCATCGCAAATCCTAGACGAACAGGGATTCCAGCCATTTAAAATCGAATGGCAAATCCGTTGATTAATGTTGATTGTCGAGGTTGATTGATGTTACGCAGCATAATGATGACTGAGCCTAATTTCTATTACAAATGTGAGATGGGAATCCAGGCGAATTCAAAAATCCTGTGAGGTAGTAGACTACCTCATCCTGGTTGATAATTGTATCTATCGATTTAAAGGCAAACAACTGTCCCTGAATTACATTTTGAATGGTCGCATTGAGGTCATCGACATATTTGATTTTCACTGTTAATTGGCTCCTTCGGTCAGCTAATTATGGTATTTAAACGTTTGCGCTACGTTCGGAAAAACACGCCAATAGAGTCTCCTTCGATTCGGTCAACTGACAGAAATCAGTGGACAATGTGATTAATCTGGTTGTACCACCGAATAAAGGTATGCGGTCCGGCTACTAGGGCGAGGGCAGTTCTACGAATTTCGGCACCCCTCCTAATATCGAATTACACGGCTGTTGCGTGCCTATGCAGGGATGTGTGTTGGCATGGTATGCTGGCGATCGTCCCGTTGCGAGTATTATGTAATTGTGTAATTGTTTATTTAGAGTATGTATGTAAACGCTGAGTAGATTAATAAGAGGAAATAAACCTTATGTTTATTTCACGAGCGTTAATTAAGTTAGAGTATGGCTATATTGTTAAAATTAGATTTGCGATATGCTTAAATAATGTAGGATAGCGTACGACATGTATAATGTAATACAGAGCGTCTCTATAGACGCTGTCGACGCGGAGGGCGCTCTGTAAAATATTTTTAGTCTGCAATTTCACGACCCGCGCGAAGGGCACGCATTTAGTACACTGCATCTGGCGGCGTTTTGTAAGCGTACGCTCGCAGTTTTGGAATAAACCACTAAAAAGAAAGGTTAATAGATTTTACTGTGAGGAAGAGGCATACTGCAGACCGGAAAGTGCCGCCACGGTCGCGTAGCAACGATCCAGCGAAACAAAAGAATTGCTAAGGTGGGCGACGAACTTGAGACCGTCTTCAGGGTATAAGGTGAAGCGGAACTTCGCGCTACACTGGTCGAGATGTCAACTGCGACTTTACCTTTACCAATGTACAACAATTGCTTCGAAAACACATCTGCATTTCGATTTTGTTGCAAAAACTTTCGCATGCTAGTCGTCAATAGGAGTGTCTTCACATGTCGCCACAAATTTGATGATTTTAATCACGCGTTTGTTCGTCAGCTTTCCGTCGACTTTTCCGACTTTTTCAGAATTTTTTACTTTTCCGACTTTCCGACTTTTTCGACTTTGTCCCATTTTTTTTACTTTTTATTACTTTTCCAACTTTTTTGACTCTTTCGACTTTTTTATTTTATTGCATTTTTTGACTTTTTTGACCTATTTGACTTCGCCGACTTTTTCGTCTTTTTTTTTACTGTTCCGTTTTTTTTAACTTTTCGACTTTTCGATTTTTTGACTTTTTTACTTTTTTAACTTATTTGACTTTCCCGACTTTTTCAACTTTCGCCCTTTTTTACTTTTCCGACTTTTTCCCATTTTTCGACTTCTTAGCTTGTGACTTTTTCGACTTTTATGTTTTTTTTTACTTTTTGATTTTATTGACCTTTTCGACTTTTTTGCCTTCCGTCAAGTTTTTTGACTTTCCCGAATTTTTCGCCTTCTTTTACTTTTCCGACTTTTTGACTTTTTTTTACCTTTTCGACTTTTTTGTTATTTTTTTACTTATTCGACCTATTTGACTTTTTTGCATTTTTTGACTTTTCAGCCTTTTTTTACTTTTTCGACTTTTTTTACTTTTTTCGCTTTTTCGATTTTTTGCATCCTTTGACTTTTCTGACTTTTTTACTTTTTTTTTACTTATTTGACCTATTTGACTTTTTTGACTTTTCCGATTTTTTCAACTTTTTCGCCTTTTTTCACTTTTTCGACTTATTTGACTTTTTCCCATTTTTCGACTTTTTAGCTTGTGACTTTTTCGACTTTGTTTTTTTTTTTTACTTTTTTGACTTTTCCGACTTTTTTGACTTTTTTGACTTTTGCATTTTTAGACTTTTCGACTTTTTGAAATTTTACATATTGTACGGAATAATAAACAGTTAGGATGGCGCAGCTGTCAAACAATACGATCGCCGCGATAGCCATCTAGAAAGTGGCCAATGTTCCCAAAATGACTAATTTCGTTTTTTTATGATTTTCAGATGTTTCTTTGAGTTTTTCCTAAATATTTTTTTTGTAAACCACCCCTGAATCAAGCCAAACAAAATAAAAGAAAAATAATTCAAATCGGTCGAGTCATTTCCGAGATCCTGCGAGACTAACGCACGGCGATTCATCATATAAAAAGAAGATAATAGTTTAGAATAACAATTAACGATGAGGACTTGTCTGTTATGTTAATTATATTTTGTTGAATAAATAAACCATGACAATTTAACGGGCCAAGTTAAAAAAGAAAGTAGTAAATTTAAGGATAACTTTGACAAAAAGTATTTATATGATAATAAGTTCAGAATAAACTATGATTTGGAGACGTTACAACCGCTGTTTTTCAGTGGCCGAATTGTCGGGTGCTTCAAACTTCATGCAGTAAATTCGTTTTTAAAATTATCCTATTTATAGTGTCAAGTAACCGCGATAGCCTTCGACTTTATATACTTTAGAATAAGTCTCATCATTACATAGTATAAAAGGAAGTCGATATTTATTATTGTCTGTTTCTACGTCTTCTTCTTCTAAACCACACAACGGGTTTTGATGTGATGATTTAGATATTATAGGTAAACCATTGAAATAATGTCGTTAATTAATAAGAAATTATAAGTTTAGCGAATAAATAAATTTGTCAATTTGTTACAATAACAGGGAATTGTGAGAGACGTAATGTTACGCATTATCACCATAAATGTATTACCACAATTCAGACAATAAATATATTTCTATTTCTGTATAAAGACATTCTATAATAACTGGCAGTAAAAATAAAATGTGAAGCTGACAGTTAAAATTATACAAATATGAATCTATAAGCTGTGGTCAAATTTTGATCTTCGCTTCACGATTAAATTACGACTAAAACCAATTTTGACATTAGATAGTCATTATATCTCATTTGTAACGTACTTAATTATGAATAAATAAATAAAAAAAAGTTAAAAAACATATTTTCTTACTTAGCGCACTCCTCATTTTATTTATTAGCAAGTTGCACCTGTGCGAAGCCGGGCGGATCTCTAGTAAGGTATAAGGCTATAAGAAATAAGTAAACAAACTGAATATTCATAGGAAAAATTTCATCCCTTAAGCACAAAACTTTCCATAAGAAATAGAGAGAGTGTTTAGATGAAATTATATGCAGCGGATCGGTTTGCAACCGTCTTTCTGTCGAGCGTCTATTCAAGGTTTTTCCCATTTCTTTAGCCCCTCGGTACAGAGCCGTGCGTAACTGATCATCTGATCAGATGAATATTTTAGGAAACATGTTTCGAGCGGCAGTACCCCTCTATTACTTTTGGTATGATCTATGTTTTTGGTTAAAAAAAACAAGGTTTGTCCTGCCTCACTTGAACACATTTATAGTAAAAGCTATGAAATGATGTTTATAATGTCATGTAATGGATTTTCTTCCTCAAACTATCATTGATTAGATAGCACATACTTTATATAGCACCGAGGTACAAAAGTCCTTTCCCTAAGTAGTATTTTTCATTCCATCATCATCCATCACGACTCCTAAAACGATTTAAAATTCATGGTCCAATCATCGATATCTAAGGGCCTAAATTTTCGCGCGCGAAAATGACCAAACCCAATACGGATTGCCAGCAGTAGTTCCGCCAGCACTTCATCCAGCGACGAATATTGCCGTGCATACTGCCGTGCATACTCTCGCATACTGTTCAATGTATTGCTCTCTGTCACATGTTTTTACCCGGAAAATATATGACCGAACTAATTTGTACCTGAGGGCATATCTAGGCTTGATATATCGATGGGTCCAATGCCAATAATCAAATATTTTAAGATAAATATTACCTTCCATATACCTTACCATATATATATATATATATATATATATATATATATATATATATATATATATATATATATATATATATATATATATATATATATATATATATATATATATATATATATATATATATATATATATATATATATATATATATATATATATATATATATATATATATATATATATATATATATATATATATATATATATATATATATATATATATATATATATATACATATACATATATATATATATATATATATATATATATATATATATATATATATATATATATATATATATATATATATATATATATATATATATATATATATATATATATATATATATATATATATATATATATATATATATATATATATATATATATATATATATATATATATATATATATATATATATATATATATATATATATATATATATATATATATATATATATATATATATATATATATATATATATATATATATATATATATATATATATAAATATATATATATATAGATATATATATATATATATATATATATATATATATATATATATATATATATATATATATATATATATATATATATATATATATATATATATATATATATATATATATATATACATATATATATATATATATATATATATATATATATATATATATATATATATATATATATACTGCAAAAGGACCTTTAAACTTACATTGCACCGTCGAAAGTCGTGCACATCCGTAAGTATATCTCATTCAAACATAAGCATTTCCCAATACAAGCTGGGATTTCCTTCGCTACTTTTTAAGTACCTAGCTTTTACTAATTTTATTTTAAATAAAAACATCATCCTATAAACGGATTTCTTTACAAACCTTATCAAATATAACAATATTATACTGTTTTCTACAATATTTCTTTACAATTTTTTAATATTATACAATTTTATATAGGTTTACCCTATTTTGATAACATTATACAATCTTTATTATAAACTCCTCTGCCAGAAATTAAGTTTGAAGTTTCTTCTTTCATTTCATTGAGCATATGGAGGTTTTTTTATTTTTATTTCGATTTAATGGCTCGTTGATAACAAACTAAGCCAATTGTATCATATTTTAAATGTTGGTAGCATTCGAAATTTGAATTATTTCGTAATGTCACTTTCATTTAGGAAACCGCTTTGCCGAAGTGATCAATAGTTTAATTTTTTTTTTCGCTTAATTCGTCTCAATTGAAGGCATTTTGTGTTGCATAAGGATAAGCCCTATTTATGAGATATATGGATGAATAGCGATCGCTAATTTTATTTTAAATTTATTTAGCTTTTACTAATTTTATTTTAAATAAAAACATCATCCTATAAACGGATTTCTTTACAAACCTTATCATATA
>OX155968.1:22079560-22100331 GCA_944548615.1 Micropterix aruncella | reverse complement strand
AACCTTATCATATATAACAATATTATACTGTTTTCTACAATATTTCTTTACAATTTTTTAATATTATACAATTTTATATTGGTTTACCCTATTTTGATAACATTATACAATCTTTTTTAGAACCTCCTCTGCCAGAAATTAAGATTGAAGTTTCTTCTTTCATTTCATTGAGCATATGGAGGTTTTTTTTATTTTTATTTCGATTTAATGGCTCGTTGATAACAAACTCAGCCAATTGTATCATATTTTAAATGTTGGTGGCATTCGAAATTTGAATTATTTCGTAATGTCACTTTCATTTAGAAAACGGCTTTGCCGAAGTGATCGATAGTTAATTTTTATTTTTTCGCTTAATTCGTCTCAATTGAAGGCATTTTGTGTTGCATAAGGATAAGCCCTATTTATGAGATATATGGATGAATAGTGATCGTTAGTCGACTGCAAAAGGACCTTTAAACTTACATTGCACCGTCGAAAGTCGTGCACATCCGTAAGTATATCTCATTCAAACATAAGCATTTCCCAATACAAGCTGGGATTTCCTTCACTACTTTTTAAGTAGCTTTTACTAATTTTATTTTAAATAAAACATCATCCTATAAGCGGATTTCTTTACAAACCTTATCAAATATAACAATATTATACTGTTTTCTACAATATTTCTTTACAATTTTTTAATATTATACAATTTTATATAGGTTTACCCTATTTTGATAACATTATACAATCTTTATTATAAACTCCTCTGCCAGAAATTAAGATTGAAGTTTCTTCTTTCATTTCATTGAGCATATGGAAGTTTTTTTATTTTTATTTCGATTTAATGGCTCGTTGATAACAAACTCAGCCAATTGTATCATATTTTAAATGTTGGTGGCATTCGAAATTTGAATTATTTCGTAATGTCACTTTCATTTAGAAAACGGCTTTGCCGAAGTGATCGATAGTTAATTTTTATTTTTTCGCTTAATTCGTCTCAATTGAAGGCATTTTGTGTTGCATAAGGATAAGCCCTATTTATGAGATATATGGATGAATAGTGATCGTTAGTCGACTGCAAAAGGACCTTTAAACTTACATTGCACCGTCGAAAGTCGTGCACATCCGTAAGTATATCTCATTCAAACATAAGCATTACCCAATACAAGCTGGGATTTCCTTCACTACTTTTTAAGTAGCTTTTACTAATTTTATTTTAAATAAAACATCATCCTATATATATATATATATATATATATATATATATATATATATATATATATATATATATATATATATATATATATATATATATATATATATATATATATATATATATATATATATATATATATATATATATATATATATATATATATATATATATATATATATATATATATATATATATATATATATATATATATATATATATATATATATATATATATATATATATATATATATATATATATATACTTACAACTTACAACTATGTCTATTAATAAAATTACCCAGTATTATTATTTAATTAGTAGCTTTTTTGACTACAAAAAAGACCAATTTTATTAAATGGTGTTTTTTAAAATGTATTTTGTTGCGTGGATCTTTTCTAAGGTCTTTATTAGCCCTATAACACTGCGACCATTGCTGATATATTGTGTTAGCCACCTACTATAGTTCTCCCGCTAAGCCTCGTGTTATTTAAGAACCGCAACAGGGTTTTGGCACCAGATTGTTTTACCTCCTCAGGTTGGAGGTAATGACCACCCAAGTGGGTGTATCTTTTACGCATCAGCGGGACACACTCACACATGAGGTGCAGGGGAGTTTCCTCTGCCCTTGGCAGAACCTGCACATTTTCGTGACCCCGAGTTTGAGGTTGTATATGTGTTAAATACGGTTTGTAACAAGTAATATTTTATTTTTTTATCTCTAAATGTTATTCATTTAACCTTTATTGTTTTTTGTTTGACCGTTTTTGGATATAGATTATTTAAATGTGAATAATTTTCATGGGTACAAGCCACACATTGTAGACATAAGACATAATTACTACGTGATAAAGCGATAACGACCCTTGTACATTCCTAAATTACAACATTCTTATAATTTTCAAGGCAATAATTACATAGAAAATAGAAAAGAAATGTTTAAGGACTATTAACAAGTACCGCTGTTGACAAAGAATACTGATAAAAATAAGAACGCTTGACACTGGACTTGTTATATGTTTACTTAAAAAATGTATAAAAGAAGGGCAGTTAAGTGAAAATTTATATTCAACGTGTGTTCAGGAAAACTAAAAAGCAGAACCAATATTTTGTAAAGATGGGTTTTCTAACGATTGTATTTTTACAAATCACATTCTGTTGTGTATTTGCAGCAACTTCCGAGAGGTATGTAGGAGATTTGCTTTTATTCATTTTATTTGTTTTGATTGATATAATATTACATATTCAATGAAATTCACAAAGCTGAATGGTAAAGGCAGGCGAAGATAACTTAGAAGCAATACTTAAAATATCGATAAGAGTGACGTTTTCAAAATTAATATTTATGTATTTTTGGGTTTTCAAAATTATTTTCTTAATTTCGATTTAACTTAAGGTGGCAAACAAGTACATACATTTGGTTTCTATACCTAAGCCTTATGTCTACAATGTGTGGCTCGTACCAATGAAAATTCTTCACATTTAAATAAACTATATCTAAAAACGGTTTAACAAAAAACAACATAGGTTAAATGAATAACATTTAGAGACAAAAAAATAAAATATTAAATGTTACAAACCTAATTTAAAATATTCAACCTCAAACTCCGGGAGACGAATATGTGCAGGTTCTGCCAAGGGCAGAGGAAACTCCCCTGCACCTCATGTGTGAGTGTGGCCCGCTGATGCGTAAAAGATACACCCACTTGTGTGGTCATTACCTCCAACCTGAGGAGGTAAAACAATCTGGCGCCAAAACCCTTTTGCGGTTCTTAAATAACACGAGGCTTAGCGGGAGAACTATAGTAGGTGGCTAACACAATATATCAGCAATGGTCGCACTGTTACAAGGCTCATAAAGAACTTAGAAAAGCCCCACGCAACAAAATATATTTTTTTTAAAAACAATTTAATAAAATTGGTCTTTTTTGTAGTCAAACAAGCTACTAATTAATAATACTAAGTAATATTATTAAAAGACATAGTTTTAAAATAATGATAATATAACTATAATAAGTCAATAATAATTTGCGGTACGGGTGACTGGAGAGGGTTCAGCTGGGTGCACCATTAACTTTCAAATCTACGATTTCGTTTTTATTTTATGGTTAACTCTTTGAAGACTGATTCACAGCAGTACGACGGACCGAATACGCGAACCTTTCTCGCTACAGACGGCCGGACCGGGCAGTTGGCCCAAGTACGTTTTCTGGTGATGACGGTGTACTTACAGTTATCATCAAGCACGCGAGCTGTAGCGGCAAAGTTACAACCGCGAATAATATTGGTAGCGGCAAAGTTACAACCCCCACGAAAGAATCGGAAAAATAGAAATGAATGTAAAAAGAAAAGAAAAAGGAAAAAAGAGAAGATCATATGATCTTTCTTTCGTGGGGGTTGTAACTTTGCCGTTGCCAATATAATTCGCGGTTGCTCAAATACAAAATCAAATTCATATGAATTTGATCAGAATTTTAGATGACGATGATTTTCGTACCTATTAAATGTAAGTAAACTTCGAATTATTAAATTTAGTTAAACCTCCCATCACAAAACACGATACTGTTATGAGAAAAGCTGTTTCTGCGCAAGAACGACTTACTACCGCGGTTAAGCGTAAATTTTTATAACAAACTGCCAGAAAACATGAAATATATTAATAATTATGTTTAGAAAACGAACGAAACAATATTTATTATCTAAATGTTTGTATAATTTGAGTGAGTTTTAACCTAGGGATTTATGTTATTTTATTTTATATAATTGTTGCATTTGAATTGTTTATTTCATGTATGTATTTTCTACACCCATAACGGGTTTTTTCTATATAAATATGATTTGATTTGATTCAAGTGTCTTGCAAAGGACAAGAACTTAGAGAACTGAAGTTTAGTAGAAGTATGTCCTTTATAATTACTCTATCAATTAATGCCTGAAACTTGCGATGCTATTTACAAAAGCCCATAGAAAACATTTAAGAGTGTATACCTTTTATTTTTATTTTAAAAGGAAACCATTTTTTAAAATTTTTAAGTTAAGTAGGTATTCACACATAAGGGCCTATTCTCCTATCTAACGTACATAATAATATTATATAAATACGATTCGGATTATATAAATACTTATCTCTTTAACTTATCGGATTATATAAATACTCTCTCCGACGATATTCAATATCGTTTTCAATATACTGCCGGAAAGCCTGACCCAGTTCGACAAGAAGTGGGGTTACCGTTTTAAAACAGACGGCCAATACACCTCGTCGTGCCTCGCTTTTGCCGATGACCTAAGTTAATCACCAGGAGCCCCAAGCAGCTTTCCCTGCTATTAAACAAAGTGGAGCTGTTCTGCGACTGGTCAGGCTGTATAAAAGTGAAGCCCTCCAAATGTTTTTGCCTTGGACTCACCCGCATAGACACAAAATTTACGTCTATGACCCAAAATTGGTCTATAAGGGCTCTATTATCTCCCTTATAGACCCAAATAACCATTTCAAAATTTTTTGGCAGGAAAATCACCTGCCAAGGAAAGGACCTCTCTGACGATCATGTTATAGAACATTTCAGTAGTTGCCTGGAAAAGATAGATGCATTGCTAATTTCGGACCCTCGTAAGGCATGGATCTACGACAACCATCTAACTTCACATTTGTCATGGCCCTTTATTATTAACGATTTCACCAAAACCCAACTGTCTCGTCTGGATGCACTGGGGACAGTTAGTTTAAAATCCTGATTGTCCTTAGTCAAACCAGCTGACCCCTCGACTCTCTTCAGGTCCAAACACAATTTTGGGCTAGCTCTAAAACTGCCCTCTCTGCTCTACGCCAACTCCAGAATAACCAAAAAATCGATTCTAAGCAATTCCAAGGATCCGGCAATATCGAAGCACGTAATAAGTGGCCGTAGTGAGTCAAATGATCTATAAGCCCGCGTAGACTTCCACAAAAAGTTCCTTGCTGGAATCAGCTAGAACGGCAATGGTCTGAGGTATGGTAGTACAACCATGAGCGATGTGGACTTGAAGAAGTCCTTCAATGCCAGTGAAGATTGGCCTTCAATGCCAGAATGATTGAACAACAATTGGAGACTTTTGCATTCCTCCTCCAATGCACTGGAAAGTAATGTTGTATGACTGGACGCCAGAGATGCTGAAATTTTATTTAAATGCCTTTCAGCATACATTTCCAGATCCCAGTAACCTCGCTCGTTGGAGCTATGCCGAGGATAGTTCATGTCCCCTTTGTAGCAATACCACTTGCACAGCTAGACATATTCTAGCTGGCTGCAAGGTGGCCTTGGATCAAGGACGGTACACTTACCGCCACGACAAAGTCCTTGCTGTTATTCGAGAGGTAATTAGCTTCTCAGTGGCTCGTGCCAACAATGGTTCCACAGTATCCTCCAAACCCCCAATACAGTTAGTGCGGGTTGGCTATAAAGGCAAAAAACATTTCACTGCAAAACCTTTCTGGGGGCTAACGGGCCCATGATGAGTTGGCCACGATGACCTATGTGTTCAGGGTCGGTCACACTCACGGGTCAACACCCATCCGACGGCCTCCCCGCATGGGGTGCGAATCCTGGGTAGGACACTGGGTCAACCAGTCTCCCCTTGGAATCAAACCTCTGGCGCTCCTGGACGGTCTGCACACCGTGCGGCGCAAGCCAATCGATTGTGCTCTCCGACTAACAGTCGGGAGTGTCTGGGAACTGTATTGTTTCCTATAGAGCGGGGGTTGACTTATGGCGACTGCTCTTGAATTGACCATTGGCCATCCGATCCCGGGTAAGAGGCGGGCAAAGGACGCCTTTGTCCGCGATAGATTCAGTGCACTCCGTTTCACCGCTTCATAAGGGAGAGGACCGCGCAAGCGACCTCGAACTCGGAACCAATCGAGAGACCGGAGAAATCTGGTCACAATTAAAAGTGAGGGCGCGAGTATCTCGAGCCCGCCGGGTTTATTCCTGGCTAACTCGCGGTAAGGCGTTGGACTCTCACGGGTTGTGACGTAGCTGGACGTAGGATTGTACTGTCCAAAGTCTTCTACGTTCACTGCAGGGCGACAGAACGACTAATCGGTAAAACGTCCTGTGGTGACGGGCTCGCCAGGTGTAGTCGACACCGCAAGATGCAAAACCTTTCTCAATAATCGAGAAAGCTTCAGATTGGATTATGGAGGTCGATTCGGTCTCTAAGCAATATAAATTCCCTGAAAGTCTCGGATCCACAGCCCTGCGTCCAGATATAACTCTTTACTCTCTATCTCGGAAGATGGTCCTTATCGTAGAATTAACTGTTACATTGGAATCAAATATCCCAAAAGACCACGAGTACAAATTAAATAAATACCATGATCTCGCAAATGCCGTCACTCGGAACGGCTTCACTGTTCACCTTCACGCGGTGGAAGTTGGTGCGCGTGGCCAGCCAGCTAAATCTTTGTTTCACCTTTTTAAAGATCTTGGTCTCTCCAGGAAAATAATCAACTCCTTTCTAGAAAAAATATCTAAAACCGCGATTTCCGCATCTCAAATTCTATGGCTTCGAAGGGGGAGTGAATGGGTGGTAAGGTGAACGCTCACATGTGGCAAGACAGCTGTCCTAAACCTAGAACAGACGGTCCTTAGTCCGGAATCCACCGTTCACCTCCCAAAAGTGTAATAATTATATAAGATGGGCCCGATTTCGGTGGGTGAATTCCATGGCAGCTCCGTTAGTATTTTATTTTATTTTATTTATTGTTTTCGTATATGCATTTTCATACAGCTTTTGTATATGGATTTATATTATTCTATTATAATATATTATAAAAAATTAAGTAAATTTATTATTTCTAAAAATAAAAATATTTGTTAAGTTATTTGAATACAAGATTCCGATAGAGGCATTACCCGTTTCTGGCACCGCGTCTGTATGATTCCATCTGCTCTTCCTTGGCGGAAGCTAAAGTACAGAAAACAATCAGCAGATTGACTCTGAAGTAATATATTTTTAAGTCCGAAACCATGTAGCCCCGTTGACACCGGTTCTCGTTGTTGTTACCGAAGCTAAACAGCGGCGGGCACGGTTAATACTGGGATAGGTGACCGCCTGAGTGTTTGACTGCGTGATGCTACAAATGACCACCTAGAATATGGGGCCAATAGGCAACAAGGCGGGTTCCACAAAAAGGCATATGTCTTTTGGGTAAAAAAAAGTAGAAGCTAGTGTGGAGAAATGGTGACTCACATCCTGACGTAGGCCATATTTGTTACTTGATACTTGACAACAAATACATTTAGCTGATTATGTTTAAAACAAATTAATAAAGTGATATTTAATAATTCATTTACTTATTTATGTATTTAAATATTTTATTATGAATATAATTAAAAATAGTCACTTATTTATACATTTATATATTTTCCTTTTTATTTTTAAGAATGAATGAACAATCGGGATAAATTGAAAAAGGAAAGTGAAGTCACTATGTATTAAATACTATCACCCTAGAACAGATATACAATCTAGTGGGTTGATAAAATCAATAAAAAAAATATCTTATCTGCTTGGCAAGAAAAAGATGTATTTTTTTTAAAAATGTATACCTTTCTTTTTGCCAAAATAATTTTTTTGAATTGGATAATTTTATATAAAGAAAAAGAAAAAAAAGTAAGCTTTTTTTTGTAACACAATAGATCAGCAATGGTCGCAGTGTTACAAGGCAACGTTAGGAAAATCCCACACAACAAATAAAAAAAAAGCTATTTTTTTTCTCTTTTTGTCTATATTGTCATTAATTATTGTTTCCTGGCGCTTTCAATTTTTAAAAGGAATAAAATATTTTGATAATAAAGTAACAGGTAGATGATTAGTAAAATTATGTTGGTTTCTCAAAACTCACAAAATCTTTTAAATATATGCATTGTCCTGTTTGTTACAACACTATCATCTCGAGAGTTGTCTAAAGCCTCTAAATTAAATCTGATATTGAGGTGACAGTAAATGTGGGAATTAATGTGGTGATTCAAATTTTGAATAACTAACACTCATTATGTATATGAAATGCTTGGTTAAGAGCGTCTCCGCTGCAATAAAGCTAATGGGATATCTGCCACAAACATGGGAAATCTTTACACAATTGGAGAATTTCAATTATAACATCGCGTTCTGTGATAATTTCATCCATGGTACAAAATGAGCTCACGGGCGGCCATCCTCCTAGGTGTTTCGAACGCTATGGCGCCACAGTATACTGTGCCTATACAATCCGCATTACAAAGTGGCGAGTCAGGTCATTTATCATCGAAATTGTGCTATATTTTTCGCACTTGTACGGCCTTGTGGAACGGCTTTCGCAACCGTAGTGCAGGCAGTTTTACGCATACAAAAGGAATGTCTATAAAGTAATAAAACGAGGGAAATAAATATTATTGCAGTATTGTTTCATTACGATAAATATTAAATAAGTTAAAAATATAAATATTGATATTGAATTATTAACATAAAAATACAAAAGTATCAAATTTATAATAGGTGATAATAAAATAATTGTTATACAAAAAAAAAAAAAAACTAAACAAAGAAAGTCAGAAAGCTACTCATATTCGTCTTCACTGTCACTATCGTCTTGTAGATTGATAGTGACGGTGAGTGTCAATTATAGTGATAACAAGACGGTGGCCAGGTCTTCTTTCTGGAGATTTTCAGCGGTTGTAACATTGTCGATGGCTTCATTTAATAACTTCTCAACAACTACCATTTTAAAGGTGCTAAATTTCGTCGCAACTTCTCTTTTGACTTGAGCCTATATTAACTCTATCGGATTATACCTACTGACAGTGATATGGTGGAAGTCTAATTACCTCATGACCGTATTCATGTGCAAGTTGGTCTACTGCGTATATTTTTTTTGGTTGACTTAACGACACTCTTTTTAAGAGTTTGTCTATAATATCCGTTGGTAAATAGTCGATGTTATTTTTTTTCAGCCACTATTCAATATCTTTTTTAAGCCATTGTCCATTAGGGATCGGATGCAATACTTTCGTATGATAGCTAGCATTGTCTATTATTATTACGACGATTCTTCTCATAATATTAAAAATTGTTCAAACCATTTCATGTATAATTCTGCGTTCATTTCTAAATGATAATCAGCATTCGTCGATTTAACGGCTCTAAATATTAATGTTGCCCTGTTTTGGCCGATCCAACATGACAATAATTAGTCTTGCACCTTTCCTAACTGGCGTTTTAAACCCTCCGTTATCTTCACTGTCTAGCCACATTCGCTTGCGAGAGTGATTTTGGTTGACCCAAGTCTCGTCTAAATAAAAACGCGGTCTTTTGTCTCGAAAGGCTCGCAAATCATCCTTTTTTTTTTTTAAAGTCCACTCTAGCACAAAGTATATCTCTGCGTTCCATTAGCGTCTTTCTTCCATCCATTGTTTTCTTGAATTTGTATCCTAAGCTTTTAATAACAGTCATCATTGGTTGTTCAACGTGTAAATAGTCGAACAACCGGCGGGATCGTAACCGTAAATAAATAATAATAAAATAAATAAATAGATTTTAATATGCGGGTACTTCACAAAATGAGACAAAATCGATGCGCGCAAATCCCTTCTTTACATCAACATGTAATCATATATATGCCTGTAATACACCGACTGACCTGTGATGATGATCCTCGCCTAGCTGAAGTCCCAGCACTGCTGCGGACCCTCGAGGTTCCTGCTGGTGGATTTTTCACTAAAGTCTCTTCGACAATGCCTCACACAAAACTCACTCGACGCGGATTAGTTCCTTCGCTAAATAAAGCGGTTCAGAGTCGCGAAAGTATGCAAAACTCTGATAAATATATATGTGCAGTCGTCGTGACGGCGCGGCGGAATAATTGTAAACACTAGCGGCGGGTAGGCATTTTTGAGCGATCGCAGTACTGGCGGCGTTGAAGTAGTTGTTCTTCTTCTTCGGAGTCAACATCTGTCAGTGAAATCGAACATCCACATATACTAATTAAATGCTGATGCAAAAGATACTTTGCGCGCAACCAATCATTGATGATTCGGAACACTGGAGATCGGCTTTGCTGGTTAACATCACCTCTTAACTTGGTCAAATTGGTTTGGCAAAAATCTTCCATCATGATGTAGATTCACAAATAGAGTTCGTGTAACGAATGAGTTATGCTCTTTGACATTAAGCCTTTTATAACAGAATA
The DNA here is from genome assembly GCA_944548615.1 of Micropterix aruncella. NCBI lineage: Eukaryota > Metazoa > Arthropoda > Insecta > Lepidoptera > Micropterigidae > Micropterix > Micropterix aruncella. Next base: position 22,089,930 of record OX155968.1, on the reverse strand, counting down.
TTTTGTTATCAATAATGCCTAATGACCTACATACATAATACGTACAATAATTATAGTAGACGAAAACTAATTTGACAACAGTGTTGTTAAAATGTCATAAAATGTCGAATTCGAACTGTACGGTTACCACAATTAATAGTCCTAATCGGTTAGCTACTTACCACCTATTACGGTATTTACTTTTGCTTTTGGCTAAATCTTATAATTCTATGTATCTATCTAATTTTAGCAGGTAAATTATTATATAAATAATAAATATTTTATCGACATGGTACCATCCCTTCGTTAACTGTCTCTAATTGTCCGACTCGCCACTTTGTACCTACTGCGGATAGTATAGTCATTGGGCGGTCAGCCCCGACCGTCCACACTTACGGATTTGGCATGGAGCGGACCATTTCCGATGTGCAAACCGTCGGACAGCCGGGACACAAATAATAACAATAATTATTAATTACATCTGTTACAGCTATTGAATTGGCGAAATAGTAATTTTTCGTTATTGAACTTTCAGATATAAAAGCATGGATGACATCATCGTAGTGGATACAAAAGGAGGAACGGATGACGCTATAGGAATTTCTTTTTTACTACAAGCGCGTGTTGCCAATATAGCGTAAGTTTCTTACAATTGAGTTTGACAAGACTGAAAATATCAGTTTTTTTAAATAATATTTTTTAAGCTATTGCATAGCTTTTATCGCGGGCCTAGGCCAGCGCGGCGACCGAATGAAGAAATTTCTTAACGAAAATTAATGATTTTAAACTGATAATTACGTCTAAACGAGTACGGCTTACGATTCGAAAAAAATATATGTTAAACAAGAACATTTTCCTAATATTCTTAGCTTTGAATATTTTAGATTTTGTTTATATTACATAGTGTAATTAATTTGTGAAATTAGGTCTAACCGAACACAAAAACGACTACTACGCAAATACTATATGGCGTATTATTATGAAACCTGCACCATTTTAAAGATAATTTAATTATCTATCTTTTTATCTACGAATTTTTTCGAATAATTCGGTTTTTTTGCTATATTGAATAAAAAATTCGTGCGCGGCGCTCTATCGAAAGACGTTTAAATTATTCCGAATCATTTGCTTCCGCAGCCGCAAATGATTCGGAATAATTTCAAAGTTTTCCGATAGAGCGCAGTTATCTGATATCAGAAAAAATAAAATAAATAAAATAAATAAATAATTATAATTGCATAGGTTGTTAAAAATGCTATGCAATAGCTTTATCGCGGCAGTCCCCGAGTGCCACACGTATTTTTTTTTAAATAATATTTTTTTCTTGTGATTTCTTGATAGCTTTTCAGTCCAAATTATGAAACAACACTGTTTAAAGATGATATATAAAAGAAAGTGCCTATTCAACAATTTTTTTTACATAATTTTATAGTTAATTTGTAGATTTTCGTTTTTTTCTCACTAAAATGAAAAATGCTTATATAATTTTAAAAACCATTATAACCATTATATATTTATTTAAAATAAAATTACATAGGTACATAACACTAACAATTATTTAAAACAATAAAATCAGTACTTTGTTTTTCCTCCTTTTTTCTATTACTGCTTCAATACGTTTTGGCATGTATTTTACCAAATTTTGTATTTAGTCTTGGAAAAAAAATTCAAACCACACTTTTTCGATGATGTTTTTGAGGTTTTCCTTTGAGGAAAGGTTCAGTTTATTTATTTCGATTGCCGTTTTATTTCGAAAGTTCTCGATAGGGTTCAGGTCATGACTATTTCCGAGCCAATCCAGTGTTAGAATTCCATGAATTTTTATATATTCTTTGACCTAAAAATTATTTTATAGTGGTATACTTTACAAATATTTTTTGAACATTATAAATCGCCGTGGTAGAAAAAAATATTACTTACAGTTTTTGCTCGGTGACACGCAGTATAGTCATCTTATAAAATGCACTCAGAAATATTAGGAATAGTGCATTTCAATTGACGGGAATAAATACTTTTTCAATTTTTGTAAACTTCTGCTTTCACGGTTTCTTTCATGAATGCTAATTGCCCCACTTCATAAAAGGTAAAATATCCTCAGACCATTTGTCCAGAAGGATGTTTCGCTGTTGGTCTGACACTCATCGCTTAAACGTTCTCCAGACCAGACATAACCGAGATGTCTTTCCTATATGACATCCTTCATGGTTTAATAGACTGTCCAGCTTTAACTGAACGAATTTCCTTGAGAGTGCCCCCAAGAAGTAGGTACCCCAGTTTCTCGTTTGTTTCACGTGCCCAGATGCAATACAAGCCACTTCAGCAACTCTACTATGATACCGTTACCCAACTCTTTTAATAACAGGTTTAATGACCTTGACATTTTTTCTCTGGACAGGAAGCCTTTTCTTCACGCAGTCGAAGAAAAAAAAAAAGCTCAGGAACGATAATTAATTTAAATATTTATAAAATACGCACTACTTATATACAATTAATTTATTATATACAATGTATTTATGTGTGTATGTACATCTATGTGTATGTATGTATATATATATATATATATATATATATATATATATATATATATATATATATATATATATATATATATATATATATATATATATATATATATATATATATATATATATATATATATATATATATATATATATATATATATATATATATATATATATATATATATATATATATATGTGCTAACTCTAAGCCGGAGGACATGACTGCAGAGGCCCCTGGGGCTCCTAAACGCCCCAGACAAGGGCCAAACACCCCAAGCCCCTCCCATCAGGCGACAGGGAAAAGACCGAAAGTCTCCGACCAAGGTTCTTACGCCCAGGCCACAAAAGGACTCCTCAGGCTAGCCCTCATAATAAGGGGCTACCCTGACAAAAAACTTGAAGCCGGCGACGTAGAAGCCATCCGGGATAAGATTGTGGACGCCATCATGGAAATTCCTGTTGGCACTAAAACACCATCCTTTACCGGCAGCTGGGAGAGGGACGGTGCAATCGTCTTCTCGTGCGCAGATGAGGAGACGGGGAACTGGCTCAGAAGCCTTTCCACGGACTTACTCGTCCAAGGGGAATCCGTGTGTGTGCTGCCGGTCGATGAGCTGCCCAAACGCCATCGAGTGGTGGTCCACGTGGAGGAGCCCAAGTACACTGTCGAGAAAGTACTTCTACTCCTCGACAGGCAAAACCCAGGTCTGAAGGCCGATGGGTGGGCCGTCGCTAGGGGGAGCACGAAGAAGGATGCCTCGAGCGTCCACTTCGCCTGTCTGGTGAGCGACTCCTCATTGGCCACTCTCAGGGCCTGCAACTTCCGACCCTACTGTGGGCATCCGTAAGGCTGCTCGATAATAAGCCTAGAAAGTCGGACGCAGTGGAGGGAACGGAAGGAGGTACAGCAAAATGAACCACCTAAAAGTCCCCATAATCCAGATCAACTTGCACCACAGCTAAAGCGCCTCGGCGATATTAACCAGGAGCATGGCTGTGGCGCAGACAAGTATAGCACTAATCCAAGAACCTTGGATTGTTAGGGATACTATAAGTGGATTAGGAGGTTGCGGAACCATTCATAAGGCCCAACCGACTCGGAAACTCAGGACCTGCGTGGTCACTAAGGGCGTCACAGCCACTTTTCTGCCACAACTCAGCGGCGATGACCTAACGGTCGTTTTAACAAAAATCAACTTGACAGGAGACAGAACGGTGGATCTACTCATTGGGTCAGCATACATGCCTTATGACTCCACTGACCTGCCACCGCAAGAAGATATAACCAACCTAGTGACATATGCGAAACAACGCGGGCTCCAACTCCTTCTGGGTTGCGATGCGAACTCCCACCACGTGTGCTGGGGTAGTTCCAACATAAACCCAAGGGGGGTAAGCCTGCATGACTTTATCCTAGGCAATGAACTCACGATCCTTAACAGAGGAACAGAACCTACCTTCATAGACTCAAGAAGACAGGAGGTACTGGACATCACGATCTGCACAAAAGAAGTGGCCGACCTGGTTCAAGACTGGAGGGTCTCAGATGAACCCTCAGGCTCGGACCATAGGCAGATCCATCTAACGCTTCGGCACTCATTGGAAATTCAGTGGGCTCGCAACCCTAGAAATACCAACTGGGAAGGATTCGATAGGGACCTGGCTATCAAGCTCACCACGGTTCCGAATCGATTCCACACCAAAGAGCAACTAGAAACAGCTGCACTATCACTGTCTAATGCCGTTATAGACGCCTACGAGCAGAATTGCCCTTCGAAACAAAAAAACCTCTCAAAAAAGGTCCCATGGTGGAACCCAGAGCTGACCAATCTCAGGCTTACGCTAAGAAGGTGTTTCAATAGGGCAAGAAACCACAACACTAACTCGCAACATCTTTGGGAGGAATACAAAAACGCCCGAAACGAATACAACAAGGCCATTGTTAAAGTCAAACGAAGAAGCTGGAGGGACTTTTGTGAGAGCGTGGAAACAGCTTCCGAAGCCTCCAGGCTCAACAAGATCCTCAGCTCTAACAACCGCCCCCAGCTGGGATGCCTTAAACGACCAGAGGGGGGACACACAAGCGACACCAAGGAAACCTTGACGCTCCTAATGGAAACACACTTTCCGGGCTTCCAGGAATCCTCACACCCAATTGCCGCAGGGGAGAACTCCAAGAGGCTCCACAAGCCCAGGGAGTGGGCCCTTGCAGCCAAGATAGTTAATCCAAAAGCAGTAGAATGGGCCGTGAGCACCTTCGACCCATACAAATCACCTGGACCGGACGGAATATACCCAGTCCTACTACAAAAAGCCAGCTGCTGGGCCCTCTAACAAAGGTACTCAGAGCGAGCATAGCCCTCAGGCACGTCCCTCATGCCTGGAGTAGCGCAAGAGTCACGTTCATTCCAAAGGCAGGCAGGAACGGCCACATCTTTGCCAAAGACTACAGACCCATTAGCCTCACCTCCTTTCTCCTGAAATCACTGGAGAGACTAGTTGACGGCTACTTGAAAACCAACCACCTAGCTCTTCAACCGCTTGCTGATGCTCAGTATGCCTATAGGGAGGGCAGATCTACGGACACTGCCCTACATCACCTGGTGAGCACAATAGAGACACAGTTAGCGGCGAAAGGTTACGCTCTGGGAGTATTCCTGGACATCGAAGGAGCATTTGACACCACTTCATATGCAACTATAAAAAACGCTATGCACAGACGAGGAATACCAGAGACCATTATTGACTGGACATTGGGTATGCTATCAAATAGGAATCTGACCGTCTATCAAGGCGACACCTCCATCACGGGAATCCCTGCCAAGGGCTGTCCACAGGGTGGAGTCATCTCCCCTCTCTTGTGGAGCATCGTTATAGACGAACTCCTAATAGATCTACAAAACCTAGGCCTCTCTGTCTACGGCTACGCTGATGGCGTGGCCATAGTAGTCAGAGGAAACTTCCTATCAATACTTAAGGAGCTCATGGACAAAGCACTTAAAACCACCCAAGACTGGTGCCAGGCCAGAGGTCTATCCGCTAATCCAAGCAAGACTAAGGCCATGATTTTCACCAGAAAATACAAACCCGAACCCGTTGAGTGTCTCAAGCTCTGGGATAAGGAGATAGAATACGCTACAGTAGTCAAATACCTTGGAGTCTATCTAGACCTAAAGCTCAATTGGAAGCACCACCTCGAGCGCAAGAGAACAACCTTCTATGCCTCGTTGTCGACGTGCAAAAGAGTCATGGGAAAAATCTGGGGGTTCAAACCCAGGGTCGCCTTATGGCTCTACAGGGCAGTACTACTGCCTAGACTAACCTATGCTGCAATAGTCTGGTGGTCCAGGGTGAAAAAGCTTAAGACAGTAAAAATGCTTAAAAGCCTTCAAGGTAACTACCTGAGGGCTGCAACTGGCGTCATGAAGACCACCCCAACAGCGGGATTAGAGGTGGCACTCTGCTGCCCGCCTCTGGACAAGCTCATCATCCACTCCGGCAGACTTACAGCATACAGACTGAAGTGTTTGGGCGAGTGGAAGCGTGGAGGGCACAATCATCCTGAGCTAAACCTCCTCCACAAAAGCCCATTCACTCTGACCCAGGATCGACTACGGAAAAAAAATTCGGTAGAGAAATCCTATGAAATCCTAATCCCCACCAGGGAAGAATGGAAAAATCCGCAGTGGCTTCAAAGCCACAACGAAGACGCCTGGTTCACCGACGGCTCAGGAACAAATGGACGTTTTGGGACAGGCGTGTACGGACCCAAAACCAACCACAGAATCAGCATCCCCCTTGGACAATACGCTACGGTTTTCCAAGCCGAGGTACTTGCCATATTGGAATGCATAAAACTACAAAGTCGACTTGAGGTAAAAAACAGACAAATCCTCATCTGCTCTGACAGCAGAGCAGCACTGGACGCTCTGGCTAAAGCCACCACAGAATCTTCTGTGGTCTGGGACTGCATGCAGGAGCTCAACAAATTGGGAAAATCCAACAAAATCACCCTAATATGGATACCGGGTCACCAAGGCATACCCGGAAACGAAGAGGCCGACAGACTGGCAAAACTGGGCACACTGGATTGCCCAGTGGAGCCAGCTGTAGGGGTCCCCTTCGCTACAGGTAAGAAAATCATCAGCGACTGCTTGGAGCAGGAACATCGGGCTTCCTGGAAACAGAGTCAGGGATGTCGCCAGGCAAAAGCCATGATGGAGCAACCACTACGGAAGAAAACCAAGGCCCTACTTGACATGAGCAAGAAGAACCTTAGAACCACTATCGGTCTCCTGTTAGGTTAGGTTAGGCACCGGACACAAGACCCTTAGAGCTCATCTATTCAACCTTGGCTTGACTGAGAGCAAGGATTGCCGAATATGTGGCGAGGAACCTGAAGACAGCATACACATTGTTGGCCGCTGTCCAGGGCTCGCCGCCAAAAGACACAGTTTACTGGGACGAGCCTTTCTCGAACCCAGCGATCTGCCCAACTTAAAGGTCAGTGACCTACTTGGACTGTTAAGAAGTACCGGGCTACTAGCTGACCTTTGACCTAACCACACAGTGGGTAGTTACAAAAGACCTTACAGATCTAGGTGACATCAAGGGCTGGAAACAAGCCCCCCACTCAATCTACTACTACTACTACTATATATATATGTATATATATATATATATATATATATATATATATATATATATATATATATATATATATATATATATATATATATATATATATATATATATATATATATATATATATATATATATATATATATTCGTTTAAAGGATGACACTTTGATGAAAAAATAAAAAAAATTAAAGCCACTTACATAGCTGGAAGGTTTTCCCGGACTGGATTGGGAAATGCTTATTTTAAATGAGATGTATTCCTGGATGAGCACCACTTTCGACAGTGCAATGTAGGTTTAATGGGATCCCTTTATCGCTAGCGAACGATCGCCCTTCATCCACATCTCATAAACAAAGCGTATCCTTTTGCAAACCAAAATAAAATGTCTTTATTAAAGACAAATTAAAGCAAAAACAATGAAAAAAATCACAATGAATCGTCTCTTAAATGCGGAATGACATACCGAAAGTTCGATTTGAAATTCGAATATATCTACTCTTTAAAAGGACGATATACCATTGCTGGGCTCGCTATCAGCCAGCCATTAAATGAAAATAAAAATAAAATACTTCATTTGCTCGTTGCCATGAAATAAGATATAAATCGTAATCTTGTATCGAGGTTTGTAAAGAAATCCGTTTATAGGATGATATTTTTATTTAAAATAAAATTAGTAAAAGCTACTTAAAAAGTAGCGAAGGAAATCCCAGCTTGTATTGGGAAATGCTTATTATCATTCAAACATAAGCATTTCCCAATACAAGCTGGGATTTCCTTCGCTACTTTTTAAGTAGCTTTTACTAATTTTATTTTAAATAAAAATATCATCCTATAAACGGATTTCTTTACAAACCTTATCAAATATAACAATATTATACTGTTTTCTACGATATTTCTTTACAATTTTTTAATAATTTACAATTTTATATAAGTTTACCCTATTTTGATAACATTATACAATCTTTATTATAAACTCCTCTGCCAGAAATTAAGATGGAAGTTTCTTCTTTCATTTCATTGAGCATATGGAGGTTTTTTTATTTTTATTTCGATTTAATGGCTCGTTGATAACAAACTCAGCCAATTGTATCATATTTTAAATGTTGGTAGCATTCGAAATTTGAATGATTTCGTAATGTCACTTTCATTTGGAAAACGGCTTTGCCGAAGTGATCAATAGTTTATTTTTTATTTTTTTGCTTAATTCGTCTCAATTGAAGGCATTTTGTGTTGCATAAGGATAAGCCCTATTTATGAGATATATGGATGAATAGTGATCGTTAGTCGACTGCAAAAGGACCTTTAAACTTACATTGCACCGTCGAAAGTCGTGCACATCCGTAAGTATATCTCATTCAAACATAAGCATTTCCCAATACAAGCTGGGATTTCCTTCGCTACTCTTTAAGTAGCTTTTACTAATTTTATTTTAAATAAAAATATCATCCTATTAACGGATTTCTTTACAAACCTTATCAAATATAACAATATTATACTGTTTTCTACGATATCTCTTTACAATTTTTTAATATTATACAATTTTATATAGGTTTACCCTATTTTGATAACATTATACAATCTTTATTATAAACTCCTCTGCCAGAAATTAAGATTGAAGTTTCTTCTTTCAGTTCATTGAGCATATGGAGGTTTTTTTATTTTTATTTCGATTTAATGGCTCGTTGATAACAAACTCAGCCAATTGTATCATATTTTAAATGTTGGTAGCATTCGAAATTTGAATGATTTCGTAATGTCACTTTCATTTGGAAAACGGCTTTGCCGAAGTGATCAATAGTTTATTTTTTTATTTTTTCGCTTAATTCGTCTCAATTGAAGGCATTTTGTGATGCATAAGGATAAGCCCTATTTATGAGATATATGGATGAATAGTGATCGTTAGTCGACTGCAAAAGGACCTTTAAACTTACATTGCACCGTCGAAAGTCGTGCACATCCGTAAGTATATCTTATTCAAACATAAGCATTTCCCAATACAAGCTGGGATTTCCTTCGCTACTTTTTAAGTAGCTTTTACTAATTTTATTTTAAATAAAAATATCATCCTATAAACGGATTTCTTTACAAACCTTATCATATATATATATATATATATATATATATATATATATATATATATATATATATATATATATATATATATATATATATATATATATATATATATATATATAATTGATTAGAGGGATGATTATGAAGAAAATAATAATAAAAGCCACTTACATACATATGTAGTACATAGTGGAGAAAGGGGTCCCTTGTTTGAATTAGGGATTGCTTTATATTTAAACGAGATTGGTTGGTTGTCTTTGACTTGCGAACAGAGATGTAGGTTTACAAGGCCTTTTTAATCTAGAAACACTCACCCTTCAAACAACCAATCTCTAAACTAAGCAACCATCCTTCCTAAATAATAAAATCACTCGATTAAATCTTAGTTCGAGCAAAAAAACAATGAAATACTTGTTCTTTGTCGGCTTATGCCGTCTTCTTAAAAACTAGATGACAGGTGACAGGTGGAAAAATTTAAAATTTCGAATTTTCTTTTTTATTTTCAAAAAGTGGTTATAAAGAAGCTGCGATCAAAAGTAGTCAGCCAAACCTTAAAATTAATAGCGTGATATGCCCTTATCTATATGAAAGGAAGCACTCAGCTCTTTCCAATTATTTGGAAAGTTTGTATTAACCTAAATGGTGTATTTACAGTGAATAAAAAGTAAAAATGTAAAAAGTAAATATTTTTTAAATATTTGATAGTTTTTTTGTGTATATTCTTTATAGAATTGATTAGAGGGATGATTATGAAGAAAATAATAATAAAAGCCACTTATGTACATACATAGTACATAGTGGAGAAAGGGGTCCCTTGTTTGAATTAGGGATTGCTTTATATTTAAACGCGATTGGTTGGTTGTCTTTGACTTGCGAACAGAGATGTAGGTTTACAAGGCCTTTTTAATCTAGAAACACTCACCCTTCAAACAACCAATCTCTAAACTAAGCAACCATCCTTCCTAAATAATAAAATCACTCGATTAAATCTTAGTTCGAGCAAAAAAACAATGAAATACTTGTTCTTTGTCGGCTAATGCCGTCTTCTTAAAAACTAGATGACAGGTGACAGGGGGAAAAATTAAAAATTTCGAATTTTCTTTTTTATTTTCAAAAAGTGGTTATAAAGAAGCTGCGATCAAAAGTAGTCAGCC
>OX155968.1:22042054-22079360 GCA_944548615.1 Micropterix aruncella | reverse complement strand
TCAACCGGAGCCCTATGATGAATCGTGTCTTGCTGTAGCTACTAGCTGTCGTGCTTTGTTATCAGCTATGTAACGCTATTTTTAAGATGTTATGTTATGAGAAAATTTTAATTTACCATTTATAACTGTCAATATATAGCTAACACAAAAGCGGTGCTAAAGATAGCCTGCGCTTAGTAAAATCAAAAGGGTCGGGTCGACTCATTTTGTAAAAGTCAGAATCGGTGTTCTTTGAAAGCGTAGAGAAATAAACGCAGAAGTGAAAACACTAATACGGGGTGTTATTACTGCACGGGCATTTTTTTTGTGGGCGACTCAGTACAACAAGGTAAGCAACTTTTAATAAAAAAAATGAAAAAAAAACTAAAAAAATAAACACACATTTTTTTATTATCTTTCTTTTTTAAATTGTTTTTATTATTTTATTTTTAAATATTATGAAAAGCTATGATCACGATGCGCTAAGAGGTTGGTAAAATGTCACTGATATTGTTTATTTACAACCTAAAACCTACCGCTAGATGGCACAGCGCTCTTAAACGCTTCTCAAACCTTTATTTAACAATCAACTTCTCCAAATTTTCAAATAAAAAAAAATAGAAAAAATCCAAAAGAAATATATATTTTTTTTTTCCAAAAAAAAATTTCAAAAGTTGCTTACTACGTTGTACTGGTTCACCCACAGAAAAAAATGCCCGTGAAATAAATAACACCCATTCGATGAAGCGCCGTATTTTACAGACGCGACCCCGAGCCTTGTGTAAATTAAGAGGCGGTGGATACAAAATATTGCCATACAGGCATTGTATGCCCGGGCGCCCTATAATCTTCTCATATATTCGGTCTTAGGTTTTGAATGTTCAAATTACAAAACAGACACACAGCAGGCTATCCCGGAAATTTACTTTATGACAGCCCCTCGAAACATCAACATCGTCCCCAATTAACGGCATTTATTTTTAATGATTTCAGTGCGAAGTCGATCAATATTTTAACTTCGAGGGAAACATATACTTCGAATTCCAATCTCAGATATTGCCTACTCTCCGAGAAAATGATTCGAAGAACGCCTTCATTCAGGAATTTGCCGTGGCTGTATACCTATGGCCATCACTTATCGTTACTAAAGAAGCTGGATATTTACAAATATCTTATACTTGCGGTAAGATAAAAATATGCATTTGTTTTTTTAATATTTTTTTCTTCATTATTCGCAGATGATGTCTTTGAGGCTGCAGGCGTTCTTCGAGGGAAAGCGCGATTAAAATTTGCATACATAACTTATTTGAATACACACTATTTTTAAATTGCCGTATGGGGCTTTTCTAAGGTCGTTATGAGCCTTGTAACACTGCGCCCATTGCTGATCTATTGTGTTCGCCACCTGCTATAGTTCCGCGCCAAGCCTCGTGTTATTTAAGAACCGCAACAGGCTTTTGGCGCCAGATTGTTTTACCTCCTCAGGTTGGAGGTAATGACCACCCAAGTGGGTGTATCTTTCACGCATCAGCAGACCACACTCGCACATGAGGTGCAGGGGAGTTTCCTCTGCACCTTGGCAGAACCTGCACATTTTCGTGTCCCGGAGCTTGAGGTTGTATATATGCGTCCGTTCAGGCCATAGTGCCCCGTGAGCGCTCTCACTGGTATGCGTAGATTATTCCTTTTTAGCGATAAGGCCTCACAGGCAGTCTTACGGTCGTAAGCCTTAATTAGCGCTTTTGAATGATTCAAACCTGGCGTGTTGTTCCAGTGGTTGGCAGATTGATCTAAACATATTTTTGTTAACTCTAGATTCTTAGGTTTGCAAGGCTTTTTGGTTCGACGCAACAAGTTTCAGGGCCGTATAACGTCCCCTTTGCTCCCGTCTTAGCAAGTTCGTCGGCTTTTTCATTTCGCTCGATTCCTGCATGGCCGCGAAGTCATCTTAGAATTACCCTGTTCTTTTCGCTCAGAGAATTCAGTAATGGTACGCAGTTTTGCACCAGCTTTGAATTAATGGTATTCCAGGCTAGTGTCGTAATAACTGCCTTGCTATCCGATACATAGATACGGTGGTTGGCGTAGTTCTAATGGAGGCCGCTGTAGCCTCCACCGCTTAGCTAGGCTTTTACAGCCTCTAAGCGACCCAGTCACGTCATCAACAGTAGTCATGCGCACAATCCAGCCAGGTGCGTTTTGTCATCTTACCACCTGAGGCATTGCCTTCTTGCTTATGCCTGCTTATTTGCAAGTAATAATATTTGAAAATAACAAGTTTGCAATTAAATATGTAAATATAAAATTAGTAAGGATACAACCCTATTTCCAGATGCCACAAATATCCATATTTTTGTGTACATCCTATAGACTGGAAAATTATTTTTAGATATCTAACCAAACATAATAACAGAGTATACATTTAGTAAAACTTGTGAAAAATAGCTAAGAGTTAGTTTACGTTCGATTGAAAGAGGAGAAAATATATTTCTGGTTTTAAACGGCAGAAATACCTACCATAGATAAGAGAAGTTAGATATAGTAAGTACATAATTGTAGGTAAGTATTCCCGCCAAAGACATACGCATTTCTCTAAAGTTCTTGAAGATTTTTTATGTATATTTACCTCAACAAGACTTGCGCAACCAATCAGAAGCTCAGAATACGTTGGGTATTATTTTTTTACTAGTTTTGTGCAGTGTTTATGGAGTAATTAATTATATATTAATTAAATGTAACTATTAATAATTCATTCATTGTTTTCACTGGTACCGTCGAACGACACTCTATGCATAAGTATATATTTTTTGATGGTCACAAGATGTAAAAATATCCTGTCTCGTTCAGGGTAATGTTAGGTAAATTTACCAATATTGCCCTAGTATACCAATACTTCAATTATTTAATCTTATTTATTACTTGCAGACGCTCGTGGTGTTTTACTATGGCAATCTGTCAGCGATGGAGCTGGTATAGAAGACATCAACATTACAGCAGTTCTAAAGTTTGACTTTGATCAGTTCATAGAATATGTTGTACAACTCTATCATTATAATGTGTAGCCTAAAATTTTAAATTAAAAAAAAACAACACGCATTTGTTTATTTTCATGAACAAACCATAGGTACCAATATATCGCAAAACTAGATGAAAGGCGATGTAATTGCAAATGTTGAATCCTCAAAAATCGCAATTAAAGTTTTTTCAATTTATCAATAGACTTTTTTTTCAATATAAAGTATCATCTGACTTGATAATGTTGGAAGTCGATGTATGTGTATGTGTATGTGTATGTGTATGTGTGTGTGTGTGTGTGTGTGTATGTATGTGTATGTGTGTGTGTTTGTGTGAGTGCGTATGTATGTGTGTATGTCTGTGTGTTTGTATGTTGTATGTGTGTGTGTATGTATGTATGTATGTGTGTGTGTATGTATGTATGTATGTGTGTGTGTGTGTATGTGTGTATGTATGTCTGTATGTATGTGTGTATGTATGTGTGTATGCATGCATGCATGCATGCATATATGCGGTAGATTGTACGGACGTCGACGGCAGACAGTGCCGTCGACATCTGTACAATCTACCGACCCCGTCTCGATCGCTATTTCTATTTCTCTCAACTCTTATTTAGTTACTGCCTCCAACCTCGTCGTTAGTTCTGTCAGGTGACAGCTTTTAGCCAATACGGTCACACGAATTAATTTTACTGCGCTAAACTAGCAACACTAAGTCGTAGTCATTGAAATAATCACAATCACACTTACAACAATTATTTATTTTATTTGCTGGTTAATGTATGCTTCTTATTATAAACTAATTTACGATAACTACTATTCATTTGTGCTGTAATATACACACAATGGGCTCGATTGCGTTTCTTTGTGAACTAATATTGAAAATTAGTTCGTATTAACGAGACGTGGCAATACGTTAGAGCGGAATGTAAAATGAATAGGTGTCACTTTTTCGCATTTTAACTAGGTACCCACAAAAGATAAAGCATCTGAATCTAACACCGCACGAAATGTGCTCAAATTTATTCGGGCGATGTTCGATAGGTAGTTTTTATCGACGATCGTTCATTTCATATTCCACTCTAACGTATTGCTCTATCTCGTTTGCTTGAACTAATTACAGTTTTAGTTTGAAAAGAAACCCAATCGGGCCCATGAGTACCTACATACATTCAAATGGACTTTTAAAATCTTAAGCAATCTTGTATGATATATTTGCTCCTAAATTACACCCTATTAATATAACCTTTTGCCAGTTACGGTTTTAGTATTATAAGTACTGTAACTTTCATATAATTAGCTTAAATCTTCAAAAACTGTATTTTTTCAAATATCACCTTTATATAGTACTGTACATATTTTAAAGGTGGGAATGGTTCAGCATGTTCATATCCCTTGTATTTATGACGATGCCTTCTATAGTATCAAATGGTATGTTTAACCAGTGATTAAAATATGGCTCGCTTGGTTCATTTGCAGCATTACTAGTTCGTATGTCATTATTGTGCTGGCTACCTGTGGAATAAAAAAAATAAAATAATATAAATTATTCAAAACTAGTATAAGGCGGATCTAATATTGTAAAATTCAATATTTTATATTGAAAATAAAATCGATGAATGCCCGCTCTCGAGCGGCAGTTTCTCGGCTAAGGGTGGGGTTTGGCCAAGCGCCAAGAGATTGTTATTAATGAGAACCACCCTATGTGTAAAATACATTCTATTGTATGGCGATTAAAGAAAAATGAGAAAAGACTTAATATTGCTTAAATGATTTATGACTCAAAATAATTGTTTTTTTTTAAATATAAATATTTATAAATAATATAAAGTGCTGATGACTGAATAGTGAGTAAAACAACATACGTATATTGCCTTATTTGATGTCATAGCTTCCCCTTCTTGTACAGTCGATTCAGTTAGGTAACCCCATAGAGCAGTAAAACTACTTTAGACAGACATAGAGGCAATCGTCGGAATCGGTACGTCTAGAAATTTCACCCGGTGGCATTATTATTTTATAATATTAAATTATATTATATCATTATTATATTATATTATATCAAGGGGTTGCCCTGCTATACTTATTCTACAGAACGAATGGCCAAAATAGTCATGGAAGTATATGCTGCTGTCTGTGGATCATATCGCACCTCCGATCAAATAGATTTATAGCTTCCAATTATGGTACTTCTTTATTAAAAATATCGCCATTTCTCAATTTACACTCCCAAAAAGAGTCATAACTGTTACTTCACTAGTGCCATTGACGAATTAGTGAACTAACGATTTTAACTCTTTTTGTGAGTGTGAAATGGGAAAATGCGATATTTTTTTATAAAGAAACACTATCTTCGGAATTTTTCAAGTTATAACTCTGTAGGGACTTCAGTACCTACATACAGTCAACAAAAGCATGACTAACCAAAGAATTCTGTAGAAATATATAAACGCAAATACAATCGATTCTGCACGTGCACTGCTATTAAATTCCATCGAATTTCGGTAATTAATGCAGTCATAGGCGGTGAGTAATGCCAATTTCTCCAAATCAATCGGATTGACACACTTATTTCATCACTCCTTTCAGGATTGCGTCATGTATCAGGGTATATAAACCAGTATATTTGACCAATCAATTATCATTCCTCGAGTGATCATCTCCTAGTGAGTGCTTCTGTAGCTACGCCTCTTCGTGAGGCGGTCTATGCATTAGCCAGTGCTACCACTTCATCCTTCCCTCGTTATCGAGTTGAGTAAGCTGAGGTCTGTCACTCCTGCAGACCCGAGCAAGTATCGAGGAGACACAGAATCTCTGATACAAAAGGTAACCTTTCCTTCCTCGCCGCGAGCCGCGATAAATATTCGGGGACGTTATACTGGCAATATAGTACGATACGGCATAACATTCAAATCATCGTAAATAAATTGGTAAATCGATATACTAATAATAAATAAAACCTTCTGATAACATAAATTGCATCTTATTACGGAGTAAAAGGACTTGATGACACCCGGCTCTCATAACGAATATCTTGGAGTCAGTGAGAGTCGGCCTTCCGTCACAACTCTATTTGATTGGAGGTGCGGTATAAGGATAGGTTTAAAAGAAATCGCTTGGAATCACGAAGCCTCATGCCAGTTTTCAACCCCAAACGTCATTACCGGTTATTGTGATTTCGACGGTTTTTTTAGGCCTTCCATGATTTAATACTAAAAATAAATTATTAGTTTAAAAAAACACTAAAAACACGCTTTCGGGCTATGATACGATATTCACATACACACGGCTATGATACGATATTCCATCATGGAATGCCAGTGCCTATCTTCCGGCTTCATCATCAGACCTTGAAACCTAATCGTGGTCAAAGTTCATTCCAAGACTTTTCTAACAAGTCCAAACACAGCTATGATACGATGTTCCATCATGAAGTTCCAGTTCATATCTTTCCGACTCCATCATCAGATCAGTTCGTCAGTACCATATTATTGTATTGTCATCAGAACTACATACAGCTGCCAATTTTCATGACGCTACGATCCTTGGAAGATGGTTAAATTAGTTACCTTAGATTCCATTACATAGTTAGGTAGTTACATACAGGTCGACCTAATAAAAGCGTTTTAATAAGAAACTGTTACCTATCTGTTTTTTTACATAACTAAATGTTTACAAATATGCTTCTTCTTATATCAGCTTTAAAAATAATAAACTTCCTGTTTCACTTTAAGAGCCGTATTACAAAATAGCGTAGGTATTCTTTTAAAATGAGTTGAAAAAATGAACGCATTTTTTTTTGGATGTAACTATAAAAGATAGGATAAATAAATAAATAAATAACTATTCAACCCTGGGAGAAAAACCGCGGCACTGAGCGCTCTTCTCTTGCGCAAGCAAATATATACACAATTTCTAATTGTTTTTTGCAGTGTTTTCTCCTTTCTAATGACAATAATTTATATTATGTCGTATTGCTAAAAGAGTGAACTTTATTATAGTATAAGTATTATATAAGAATCTTATTTTATTTCTGAGAAAATTAGAATGATACAGGAAGATTTTTTTTAATTTTGTGTAATTGTAAGTAATGTATACCTTGGATATGTGGTCAAAAAACGAAAAAATAAAGCCTTAGTGTACATCAAGAATACATGACGGACATAAAAAAAATAGTATACGGTTTTCGTTGTAGTGATATTACTGTATTAAGGAGCTCAAAGTTTGCCTTCCGAGCGTTTTACGAATAACGACTTTCGGAAAATGGGCTGAATAAGTAAATAATATTCGTTACATCTAAAATTAAAGGCCGCTATGGTCAACATCAAGAAATGGTCCAGGTAATTCAGTAATTAAAGTTTGTAGAAATCTCTTTATTTCTTGGAATTAGAACGCCAAAAATCCACTTTTCTTGCCTTTCTGGAAAAAATATGTGATAGGGCTCTTAACACCAATCACTTTGACTTGTTACCATAAAAAGGCTCGATTACCTAAATTTGATCAATTAATTGTTTATGGCAGTGTTTAAACAAAATATTTATTTTTTCCTTTACCCTAGAACGTCCTTTCCGCAAGGGGAGGTTTTGAAATTCTGAAGAAAGAAAACGATCCACATCGTTACTTATACAAGTGTGTATACATAACGACCACACACCTTTCATTAAGTAAGTATAAACGTTACATATAATTTTTAAAAACTCACGCAAAAAACGAGTGCTTTAGTCACTGAAAAAATTTTTAATCCAGTAATGGCGATATGGTCTGAGTTCACTTGATGTAGAAATCGGGAAGCCTAAAAGATTAAAACATAAAAAAATCTAGTTAAACTAAATATCACAGAATAGAGCTATGCTTTGCTTTCAAACGACAAAATCATATAAGCTGAAGCTGTTTTTTATAAATATGGTTTGAACGTAATTTTTAACATAAAAAACTACGGCTATATAAAGCAAACCACAACTTAGGTTGTCGACTACAACGAGCGAACCTGTCACCTCAGGAAGTTTTAACGATTAGTCGTTCTATCTCCCTGGAGTGAGCGCAGAAGACTTGGACAAAACAGTCCACCGTCTAGCTCCGCCACAAACCCGTAAGAGGCCAACGCCTTAACCGCGAGATAGCCAGGAGTCTTACCCGGCGGGCTTACACTCACGCCCTTACTTCCAATTGTTGCCAGATTACTCCAGTCTCTCGACTGGTTACGAGTTCGAGGTCGCTTAAGCGGTCCTCTCCCTTACGAAGCGGTGAAACGGTGTATAGCGAATCTATCGCGGACCATAGCGTCCTTTGCCCGGCTGTTCACCCAGGATCGGATAGCCGATGGTCGTTTCAAGAGCAGTCGCCGTAAGGTCCGCAACCACCCCCAGCTCTATAGGAAACAGTACTGTTTCCAGACTTCCCCGACTGTTAGTCAGAGTGCACAGTCGATTGGCTTACGCCGCACGGTGCGCAGACCGTCCAGGAGCGCCAGAAGGTTAATTTCTAAGGGAAACTAGCCCTAAGGCCAGAGTCCTACCCGGGCTCGCCCTTCATGCGTGGAGGTCGCCGGATGGGTGTTGACCCGTGAGTGTGACCAACCCTGAACAGAATGGGTCTTCGTGGCCAAATCAGCAAGGGCCCATTAGCTCCCAGGATCTACAGGTACAGTGCAAAAGGCGCTTATTCGTCTTATTGCCAAAAAAGCCCCGAAGGTACTACTCAAACGGCTTTTTCGCAGAGATAATATTATTAGGATTCAGGCAGACATGTACCCAAAACAGTTCTTCTTAACTATTTGAAAAGTAAATATGTACAAGTTAAAACTGATCATAAAATTGCAATGTCCTCTCCACGTTCCCACAGCCTCTAAATACAAGGTACGGAAAACCCGAATTTCTTTTGCCCAAAGACGCTTTGGCTTTATTGGACTTAAAATTTATAAAAACTTGAAGAATATATAAAAATATGCAGAAATTTAAAGTTATCTCAACTTAAATTTTTAATTACGGAACTCTTACTTTTACTTGAAAGAAATAAGGGGTAAAAGATAATATTTTAAAATAAATTTCTTTACATTATTATTATTATACATTATAATATATTTTATATTATGATTTTTTAAATTGTTTAACAAAATTCATCTTCGGACATTTTAAATAATTTTATTTCTATGATCATGCTAGGTCAGTATTTTTAAAAATAATGTTTATATTATTTCGTTTTGAATTACCTCTTTTATTCTTTATTTGATTTCTTCTCTTTTATTTTGTTTCTTAGTGTGTACCCATAAACAAATAATCGCCATACAATCGGCTACGGCCTAGTTAGGCAGATTCTATAATGGAAACAATTTAAATGTAATTTTTTGATTGATTACATTATTAAATATTATTATATTGCAACTCATTTTTGCTTAACAACTGGTCGAGAGGAAATTCATTGAATCCTTGTGGAGATCCCGCAAATATATAAAATTTCGAGGAGCCCTTTTTGTGAATCGCTTCTCTAAAGAATACCGAAATAATCGTGAATCCACTACTACGGAATAAACTAAAGTCACAAATCACACAGCTCGTTACCTCTTGGTAGTAGTATTTCGACTTTAGTAAATAAATGAACATCGCAGGTTTTTTGGAAACAGAGTGAATTTTAGCGGCGTACAGAGTCACGGAGAGAGCTCTCCCAATCAGGAAGAAGAACGAATAGAAGAAGTAAACAGTGTCTGCTAAACCTCTATGTGGTCTGAAATGAGAACAGGAAAGTTATAAAAAAATACGTGTGGCACTCGGGGACTGCCGCGGTAAAAAAGCTATTGCATAGCATTTTTAACAACTTATGCAATTATAAGTATTTATTTATTTTATTTATTAATTTTTTTCTGATATCAGATAACTGCGCTCTATCGGAAAACGTTTAAATTATTCCGAATCATTTGCGGCTGCGGAAGCAAATGATTCGGAATAATTTAAACGTCTTCCGATAGAGCGCCGAGCACGAATTTTTTATTCGATAAAGCAAAAAAAACGGATTATTCGAAAAAAATCGTAGATGAAAATATAGATAATAACATTATCTTTAAAATGGTGCACGTTTCATAATAATACGCCAGATAGTATTTGCGTAGTAGTCGTTTGTGTGTTCGGTTAGACCTAATTTCACAAATTAATTACACTATGTAATATAAACAAAATCTAAAATATTCAAAGTTAAGAATATTAGGAAAATGTATATTTATTTCGATATATTTTATTTTTATTATTAATTATTCGATATTTAACATATATTTTTTTCGAATCGTAAGCAGTACTCGTTTAGACGTAATTATCAGTTTAAAATCATTAATTTTCGTTAAGAAATGTCTTCATTCGGTCGCCGCGCTGGCCTGGGCCGGCGATAAAAACTATGCCATAGCTTAAAAAAAATCTAAATAAAAATTCACTGCCTTACTTGCCCTCTGGTGGGAGATTCTGTAGAAGCAGCAGATATGGCGAACGTCGTCTAAATTATAATTCATATGAAAAAGTCTATAAATTAAGAAATAGTATTACAAAGAACCGACATACAACATACCGGGTCGTTTCTAGGGCTTATATATTCTGAGACCCAGATTCGAACGGCAAGATTTACAGACCTTTACGCAAAGACTTTTTTTTGAAGTAATAAAATGTCTGGAAATCAAATTAAACTTTTAATTACCCAAAATTTCGCCTTGGAATGGCAGGTTTGCTGAATCCTCCCCTGAAAAAGTAATGATACAATTATTAATTTAATTTTATTAAAATGAACCTGATGAGAATGTGATGTTTAAACGAGATGTATGTGTGACGAGATGATGCGTACAACTTTCGATTGTACTATGTAGGGGACAGCTCCTTTGCCAGTTGAACGGTCACCCTTCAACGATTCATCTCCAAAACCAAGCCCATCCTTTTGCAAAATAAAAATCTTTTTAATCTAGTTGAATTGAAGGGAAAAGCAATAAATATAGCGCATAGAATAAATCAGCGAACGCCGCGCATTTTCTTAAATGACAATTTGAAATATTATAAAATTTTGAATGTATCTATTATTCAAAAAAGATGATAACAGGATGCTGCGCTTGTTCACCAGCATTAAAAACTTCATACGCTCATTTTGATGAAACAAATCATTCAAATCTTCATAAATGAGATTTAAACTTAGGCGTCTATGGTATTTTAGAGAATTTATGAAGGAATGGTAGCAAAATAGGTGTATAATATAACTAACATTTAAAGAGATTTTGGCGAAATCTTTTGAGATAGTTCTTTAGAGGATGGCGCTTTGATGTAGAACAAAAAAATAAAAGCCACTCACATTGGATTGGCTACTCACACCCGATAGGATTAGGAAATGCATATGTTTAAATGAGATGTACTTGTATAAGTCATAAAATTATATAAAAGTATTTTTTTTATTTCACTTCCTCTTTATTTATTAAATCATTTATTGCCATATTGATATACATATTTATGATTGTATATACTTTTTTTTTGTTCTATTTACTTTATAAGAGTATTTAATATTTATTTTTTTTGGACTGTTTATTACTTAGCAAATAATTCAGCATTACTTTTTTTGTTTTTGTTTTAAAACCCCTAACAATTTCACTTTAAGAAAATGCTTGTATCTTTTAAACTTTTCTTTTATATCGCATAGTGCACTATATGGCCGTTTACAATTTAGATTCAGATTCAGATTCATTTTATTGTTATCCTGGTATACAATTGGTCTTCAGCACTTATGTATTTCTTAATGTGTATCTACATATATATATATTATGTTTAACTAGCTGTTAGTTTTCCTAAGAAATGAAAATAAAATAAAATAAAATAAAACAAGTCATACATACAGTTAAGCAAACATTTTTATTCTATCGTAATGCGAACGTTCGAAATATTAAAATACAAAAGAAAATAA
Organism: Micropterix aruncella; assembly: GCA_944548615.1. Lineage (NCBI taxonomy): Eukaryota > Metazoa > Arthropoda > Insecta > Lepidoptera > Micropterigidae > Micropterix > Micropterix aruncella. The sequence continues at coordinate 22,067,451 of OX155968.1, read as the reverse complement.
AAATAAACGAGAGAAACGAAAGAATAATGTAAAAAGAGAAAATACAAGAGAAAATGCAAAGAGATAATTTAAACAATTACAAGGACAAATCATTAAACACTTTAGACACCAAAGCATTTTAGTCTTCACTTGAGTAATATTCCTCCAGTGAGTAAAACTCCTTATCAATGAAGTACCTCTTAAGGCGGATCTTATACCCGTCGAGATTGCGCCTGCCTAATGAGCTCGATGAGTTTCTTGTAAACCGCTGGGCCGTCGATATAGGCTCGCCTATCTGACTTGGATAATACATAACTTACCAAACGTAGCATGCTTCGGGATCTTGTTGGATAGTGATGATGCACACCATTCACTTTAAAATCGGCTAGATTTCTGCGAACGAACAGCGCTACTTCCATTATATAGGTGGTACTGATGATGATGATGATGATGATGTCCTCCTCATCGTGATCCGACGACGGCAACCTCTTGGTTGACAGGACTTCTTCAAAAATGCGCACGGAAGTGACTTGTGAATACCAGTTTGTTTTTAAAGGTCCGATTACAACGACTACAAAAGAGTTCACCGCAGTTTTTGTAAATGTATATGTAAATGGGATTCGAATGAGTTTTGCGGTGTTGGCGGTTCGAGTCGAAGTTTTCAAGCCGGGCTTCCTCAAACTCTAACTTTGGTGGTCACCGTGGAGCGCCACTCGCTTCGTTTGTGAGCAGCTAATTCCCAGCTCTCAGGTGGAATACCACTGGCGGTTAGGTCCCTTTTTAAGACATCTTTATAGAGTAGGCGCTGTCCGCCGACTTTGCGTGCGCCTTTTGAGATTTGGGCATAAAATACGGCTTTCGGGAGGCGGTCGTCTTTCATACGCACTACATGCCCACACCACCTCAGCTGAGGTTTCATGAGAATAGATTCCATGCCCTGCATTTTTGTCCGTCGTAACACTTCTGTGTTTGACACACGGTCTTCCCATGTTATCCTTAGGATGTTTCGGAGGCACCTCATGTGGAAGACGTCTAATTTCTTAATCTCTTTCCTGTAGAGGCACCACGTATCGGAGGCGTATAATAATACGGGTAGGAAAATCGCTTTGTAGACGGCCGACTTTGTTTTCAGTTTCAGATCATGCGATTTCCAGACACGTTGGTTTAGTTTGCCGAAGGCGGAGGTAGCTCTGGCTTGCGTGCTGGGATTTCAGTGTCCAGACGGTTATCATTCCTAATCTCACTGCCAAGGTTGCGAAAGCGAGATACTGCCTCTAAGCACCGTTACCCAGGAGAATATTAGGTTCTTCAGGTGGACTTCCACGTGGAGGCTGAGCCATTACCTGGCTCTTGGAAGTGCTGATTGTCACACCGAATTTATTGCAGGATTCGTTAAGATGGTTAAGATACGACTGGAGTGCGCTAGGACTGTCAGCCATGAAGCAGGCGTCGTCAGCATATAGGGCGTCGAGGACTCTCAGTTGACGGGATTTAGTCTTTACGCGAAACCTTGGCAGGTCAAAGACCCCTTTGTCACTACTACTGTTACAGAGGTAGGGTCGACACAGTTTTGGCAACATGAGAAATAACTGCTCCAAAGAAGATGCCAAAAAGTGTAGGGGCCATTACGCAACAATGGTCTGAATTGTTCAGCTCTTTCAAGCCACCAGGTGTCTTTGAGAGAACGGAGTTTTTGTTTTGGCGCATTTTGGGTATTAGTCTTCTGAGATGATGTAGTAGCCGGATTCTGTAGGCAGCATGTATGCTCTGCGAGTAGAGTTTTAATTTCAGAGTCATTATCATCAAACCAATCCTGATCTTTCTTTGCTGGCGGGGGGAGAGATAGAGAAACTGCCTGTGATAGACTAGCGGTCATGTTTGTCCAAGTTAAGTCCAGTTTTCGTCTCCGTTCGCTGTATTAGACGTAATCAAGTGAAAATTTCGGTCTAGACTAGCCCTAGCATCGTTGTCACTGAGGAGCCCAGCACACAGTGCTCTGTTGGGCTTCTTGTGAGGTGCACGACGAGGTTTTTGTAGTGCCATGCGCAGTTTGGACCGTACAAGACGGTGATCCGTCCAGCCGTTTGCACCTCTCATTGCACGCGTTATGAGACCGTCTTTGAGATCTTTTCTTCGCACTATGATGTAATCTATGAGATGCCAATGTTTAGATCTCGGTTGAATCCATGTGGTTTTGTGCTTTGTGGGAAGCTGAAAGAAGGTATTTCTAATATATAGGCCAAACTGCGAGCAAAATGACAGTAAGTCGAGACCGTTGCTATTGCAACTGCCTATAACATGAGGCCCAAGTACATTTTTCCAGGCTGAGTTATCCGCACCGACCCGAGCGTTAAAGTCTCCAAGGAGCAAGATCTTATCTGCGGGTGGTATAGCTTCAACGGTGGTTCGGAGGTCATCATAAAACTTGCCTTTTTCTTTGTCGGAGGCCATGAGTGTCGGTGCGTATGCACTGATTAAGGTGGCATATTTGTTGTCTGCGAGCAGAAGGCGCAGGGTCATCAGTTGGTCACTCATTCCTTTGAGTAACTAACTGAGGTGGTACTATAATATTAAAACGGGAATTCAAATGAAATAAAAAAAACTGGTTTTGGGGCACCACTACGACTTTAGTAGTGGTCATACTGCCTTTCATACCAATCCACACTCATCCATCCCGTATATGAGACATTCGTACAAACATAATGCTAGACATAAATGACAGACTGCATGACTGACAGATGCTAGCATGACTGACAGAAACAAAATGATTTCAGCTATTGATACCTCTTGGTACAATGCCTTTGTAAGGACAATTTAAAGGGCTCATACTAGTTTAGCCAAGAAAAATATTTTTTGTGATGGAAAGTTAACGAAAAGAACTCCGATACTACTGATTCTGAATTGCTCGGATGAAATTTAAAACCCTTTAAAAGCTAGGAACCTATATTCTTCCCTTTAGCATTTTCTAGCTCGTAAACCGATACAGAAAGTTTTTTAATTATTTTACATTACCAGACAATGGCCTCGACAACCTTTTAAAATACTCCAAAACAATCAAAATAAAAACCAAAACAAAAATATGCATCCTCTCGTCGGGTTTTTGATTACGTCCCCTTACAAACGACAACAATTCAGCATCGTAATTTAAACTCTCAAAATCCGAACGGAGTGCACCAACTAACTGCTTCCAACTGCAAATGCTCTAAGCTCTAGCACGATACCAACTCAGCGCCTGTTTCTGGAATGGTTCACAAGCGGACTTCCGCAGCCTAGCATTCGAGATATTTAGTGAAAACCTGATTTTATCCAATCTTTTTAAACTCAACCACACACGAATCTCCATCATACGTAAAACCAAGATTTAATGGTTTGAGAATGCGTTTGTCAGAACCGACAAAGTTGTTGTCCATAGGAACAGGTTTCGATCAACTTGATGTACATACGGAGCTGACGTCACATCACAGTTTTTTCCCAAAGGAACCACCTCAGGACCAAGCAAATGGATAGCTGAACCTGACTTCTGACCCTCGTGCAATGAAGTAGAAGTTATCGGAAGAACTACTGGTTTGGGTAACGAACTTCCGAACAATTTATGTCTAAATATTTTTCTAACAATACGACAATTTCCAAAACTTCATCCTTTAAATTATCTAGTAATTTCTTGGAGTCTGAATTAGCAAGATTTATACGTGAAACTTTATGAAATATGTGTGCAGTGTTTGTGCTAATTCGTTTATATAAAAGTTTCTGTTTGGTAGTTAAGAATTATTCGATAAGTTCTTAAAGACATGCAAGTCTGATCGAACATTCATGGTTGGAGGTTGATTTCGCAGCGAGGGAGAGAGAGCCTTTAGTATTTCTAGATTCTCCAAGCAACCTAAATAATGACTTACCTAGGCGAGCTAATTAAAATAATTTAAATATTGTATAATATAAATACTATAACGAAGAAATTAAAAACTATTAGTATAAATTAGCATAAATATGTAAAAGCATTAGCATAACTATAAAAAGTAAACATTCTATTAGGCTAAATTACATTAACATCACTATGTTGAATAACTAGGGTAAACCAAGCTATGTAGTTAAGATAAGTTAGGGTATGTCAGGGCATAAGTATAGGTATCTAGTGTAAATCATTTTATTAGCGTAATCATTTATTATTGTAATTACAAGCAAAGCAAGTACACAAATTTAGTCTATACCAAGATAATTAGTATAGGTTAGGTTAGGAAGTAGGTATATTAATTTAGTGGAAAATCATTTGTTTACTGTAAATATTTATAAGTGTATATTCAGCAGGTTATTATAAGAAATATAGGTTAGTTTAGGTTAGGTTAGGAAGTCGATACATCTACTTACCGTAAAAAGTTATAATATTTAATATAAGTATAATAGATAATATAAGTCAGATTTGAACATATTATTGTTAGTTACCCACTGAAAAGGTACTAGCCTTAGTGGGGAACTGTGACATGTAATTTGTATCTTTTTTTATAAATATAGACTACAACCAAAAACATAAAAAGAAAAAAAAGATGACGAAGTAACTTTTGTCACTAAACCCATATTACAGACAAGTCATTTACCAGCTACGATAATTAACCCTTCGAATGTGAGGCGACCAGCTCGGGTCGCCAATTAATGAAAATTTAAAGCATTCCTTTTCATTTAAATATTGTTTCTTCCACAATTTATTAATTTTAAAATGTTGGTTACTAATTTATTCAACAAATAATACTCACCTTAAACAGCAATAGAACTGCTGGCATATATAATAAACATTGCTTGCAAATGAAGCAAAAACTAACTGGTTGATGTAGCAGTCAAAAACTGTCACTAATTTTGACAGTAATACGTAGTCTCCTCTGATTGCTATCCAAAATTCCAAAGTCATAACCTGAAACAAAGGGTGCATAAAGTTATAAGGAGTTGGTCTTTTAAACTCATTAACGCAAGCGTTTCAAGATTTAATGCTCACTTGTCTACGTGTTGATTTTAGTCGACGATTAATGTTTTCAAAGTGTTCTGTCAAATAACAGCTGATTGAGATGATGAAGAAGTCGACAAAATTCCAAGTGATAGTAGACTGTAAGCTTAGGAACTGGAAAATATTACAAGCCCTTATTATAAGTATTTTTTTTTGTTTTATCATACCCTTATATCGAGAAAATTAAATGACCATGTTTGGATTTCACGCCTCTTGTTTGCCAAAATAAGATCCTAAGGTTAAAAGGCTTCTAAATTTTGTTTTCGTAATAAACCTAGAAGCCAAGCTCATCTATCGAGCCTACTTATTCTTCCTCATAAAAATATCACTTGACTATTATTCTAAGCCTTGACCCTCATATTTTAAAGACGGGCTTTCCTAACTAGCCGCAGCTATTTGGAATGATTTAAGCAGAGGTATAGGGACCAAGTCTATATCGTTTAATAGTTACTGTTGTTCAATGATTAAGAAAAAGCTACTGGAGCGGCGTCCTCGTTAAACCTTTCTCTTTTTTAAGTAAAATAAAAACAACATTAACGAATTTACCGCGTGAAGTTTGTAGAAACCGACGTTTCGGCGATGTTGCAACTGCCGTTATCTATGGTAGGCTGAAGAACTGTTAACTCACATCGCCGAAGCGAATCGAGACACAGATGGTGAACGAAATATATGCGAATGTTGGCTTTACCGTGAGCTTAGACCGACGTTGTGAAATTTTAAACTGCTTTCTATAATAACACGTTTGCTGACGTATTTCGTACGGACGTATGCTGTTAATATATTTATTATTTTATTATTATTTATTCCGTAGCCGGCGATTGGGGAGCGGGTCGCCCTCGCAGCCAATACGCTGCTGTCGGTGCCGCTGGATCTCGTACTCCATTCACGATTCGCTTCCATTCTTGACGATTTTTGGCCACGTCTCGAGCATCCCTAGCCGATAATCGTTGATTCTTAAGGTCGTCTTTGATGTTATTTAGCCAGGTTTTCTTCGGTGCCGATCGTTGAATTCTCCATTCTGTCAGACGGTCTCGCCAAAGAAGTTTACGTGACAAGCGATTATCGTTCATTCTTTCATTCGTTCATTCAATATTATTAGACACTATTTTTATATATTTTTTCTCTTTTAACATATGTAGTAACCCTTTCTATTTGAGCTAACCATTCTTGGTTAGACGCTTACAAATGCCTAAAATGGTATCTAATCAATATTGGTTAGGGCGCTCCGCGCTGTGCTAACTTTGTAATATTTATTCATTATTATCTTAATTGTGTTACGAGCTAATGTAATAAATGTTTTATATTTCAAATTTCAATGCGATCATTTTACAGTTATTTTTTTTACGATCCGTATAGTAGTTTAAAAGTTATGGTCGTTTTTTCTCAAGGCCATCGACTTTACGCGCAAAACTGTCCCGGGCAGAAGTGACACTAAATTTTTACCCCGCGATATTAAGGGTTAGGGTTACTTGGTACGCGTTTTTGCTACTATTTACAACGGAGCCTCTAATGATAATATGTAATGTACTGTAGTTTTAAAAAATGCGCATTTCTTTAAATAAAAAAATAAAAAATAAAAAATCTGCAAACATGGCCGAACCATCGTAGTTGATGTTTATGTACTTCTCTTCTTCGATCGTTGTTACTAGATCGCATCTTTCTCTAATGGTCTCGTTTCGAATTCGGTCGCGGAGTGAGACACCGAGAATCTGCCTCAAGCATCGCATTTGGAAGACTTCGAACTTTTTGAGGTCCGATGGTTAATCCGACTGTAGTGACCCGTCCATCATTGGATGCAATCCTACCCACGGCGGAATGTGAGCGATCCAATATTGGATATGAAATCCAACATAAACTAGCACACGCAGAAGTGACGGCTGAATTTTTACCCCGCGATAAGAGTGGTATATTTAATATATATTTTATAATAATTTTATAATATTAGGCTTTCGAGGTTAATATATTTAGTTACAGTTACCTTAATCAGAGCTGCTTTCCAGTGCGTATACTCAATAACTTTAAAGACACTAGGCCATTCGCGAATGCAATAAGATTTGATGTCAGGTAACTCCGATAGTTTGCCGTTTGTTTTTACTACATTCGACATTAAATATAGCGTGTGCTCCACTGTAATTAAATACATATTACGGTTTTATGAATACTGAACTATCGCCGTAACCAGCTATGAAATAAAATAAGGTAAAAACAGTTTTATTATACTACAGAAGCGTATACAGTCACGAATAGGGTTGCCAGGTGAGTCGCGAAAAAATACCGGACAACCCCAAACGGGGGGGGGGGGGGGGGGGGGGGGTGGATGCTAGGTGGCAAAAAAAAATACGGGTTTTTATACTAATATTTTTTTTTTTTAATCAACATCACATAAGTCAACTAAATTAGTAACAAAATATAATGCAGTCATACAATTGTGGTCGCCAAGACTATGCTACCTTTGACAAAGTCTTTATTAAACAATGGTATGAATATTATAATCTACTACCTACTTACTTAATAAAATAAAGGTAGGAACTTCAGATAAAAATAAAATCACCTAAAACCAGATAGGTATGTTTAACAAAAATAATAGGAACTTCCAATGAACAAATAATAAAGTTGAATCATTCTTCTAAAACTAATTTATGTTGTACTGTACTTAGGTACTTTTAGGTAGTACCTACTTACTCTTTTTAACATATTTTTCATTTGACGCAACAGCCCGCAGGCGCAGCTACAGACAGCGAGCGATGAGCGCGCGCGAGTTTTGCGTTTGAGGGATTTAATATGCCTACTTTTGTAGGCGCTTGTGACCAGTAGTACCGACTTTCCTCAAAATACCGGACATTTTTCTGTCCGGTATGACCATTTTTTTTTACCTGACAGGCCTCGAAAATACCGGACTGTTCGCTTAAATACCGGACATCTGGCAACCATAGTCACGAAGGGGATCTGCACTACCGGTGAACACCTCCATGGAAATACGTTCTATTTTGTTTTCGCTGAAGAAGGTACTGGAATGCATACACAGACGACCAGTCGAGTGTTATCGTAAAGGCGGAGACGGACTGAGACAGCACTCTAGTCCGTCTCCTGAAAAAGAAAGCACGGCACACCCGGCAGCTGAAGTCACAGATCAACGGCGGCAACACCCAGTTTGGTATCGCAGCACACCAGGAGGGCCTGGGACCTTCCATCATTTTCAGGAATTCACGGCGAGCAAGCAGCGACTTAAAAAGGGGCGATTTTACAGGGACGTAAAATCGCCTTAATTACTCGCACAAAGAACCTTACAAAACTGCTCGCCGGGGGTCACAGATGACCCCAAATAGTATGAGTAGTTTTTAATATATATTGAAATATATAAGTAAATGAAACTATTTTATTATAAAAAAGCATTATTTATTCTTTAATATCTATAGGTAATAACATGAACTTCTTACTAATTATACAAAAACAAGTTAAATTAAAATATCTATCAATAATAAACAATTTGTACTTAGGTATACTGAGATCATAGTTAAAACTAGTATTTTTTAGGAACTCTACGAATCACTCTTGTTACACTGTTGACAGTATATTTCAGAGTGATCATTGCACACAAATCTTGTACATTTCTGCATTTTCTTGGTACTTTACGATCGCATTTCCGCGGGCAGCTATTGCAACGTCCCCGTTTTGCAGGGGATGGACGCGATTTTCCAACTCATGCACTTCCATCAGACGTTTTTTTACTTCCTTAGGAGTTGCTCTGACTTCAATTCGTCGTTTCTGGTGATCATGAATAAGTTCAACAGACAATTGCCGCAAGAAATTACGCCTCACGTGAGTACGTGATTTGTCGGTAGTTGCTCGATGTACAATGAGTGCATTTATGCCTGAAACATTTATCAGATGGAAGAAAATGGCTAACGGCCATCGTTTGGTTCGCCTCCCTACGTTGTATGTACCACACAAGTGATCATTGGTGTCCACTCCTCCTTTAGTGCTGTTGTAGTATGTTATTATTTCAGGTTTCTGCTTGTCAGTTGAGGCTGGGTCGATATGAGCTTCATGATGCATGGATGATAACAACACAACAGCTTTATTTGGTTATGGTACATAAGAAACCATGGTCATTGACTTTTGAAAACAGAAAAGGGAGCTGAATTGAGTTCTAGATCTGTTTGGCAAAAAATCTTTAGGTATATCAGGTTTATTTTTTTTTGTGTTCCAACTATGGTAAGTTTGTAGGGTGGGTCTAATAACTCATTTGCGAGTTTTACGCTTGTATACCAGTTGTCCGTGGTAACATTACGGTTAGTTCCTTTTATTGGCTCTACAAGACGTTTTACAATGTCATTAGGGCTGTTTGAGACTTGGTAAGGACCCGCAGGCTGTTTGCCAGAATAAACTTCAAAAGATAGCATATAGAGTGTTTTAGAGCTTACCAAGGCTTATTTTTTTATGCAGTATTTATTTGGTTTGCTGGCCATGTAAACTTTTCCTTTGAAACGGCCACGGAACCCAATCAACTGCTCATCTATCGTCACATTTTCACCCGGCGTATAGGATTCTCGAAATTTTGCTTGTAACATGTTCAGATCTCACGTACAGCTGCCAAGTTATCAATTTGCAAACGTTCAGCTCGGGTCGTTCTATCGTCAAAGCTAAGGCATCTCAGTAAGAATAGAAAACGTTGATAATTCATTGTGAGACGAAACATCTCTACACCGGTTCCATCAGTTGCCCAGAGATCTACAAAATTGAAATGTGAGGCTCTCAACACTCTAGACATAATCAGCAAACCCAGCGATGCTTTTATTTCTTCAACATCCGTATCTTTTGCATCACGTTACCTTTGAAACTTGTTTCTGACCTCCCCGATATATTTATTAGTACATGTTACAAGCAAATGGAAAATGTCATCAGAAAACAATAAAGTAAAACATTCCAAAGCAGTTTTTGCTGATTTTGCATCTGACTTGACACCTGGTAAGTGTAAAATTATATTATGGCCTCGTGTTCTTACGGCACTTGATGGTGGGGACTTTTTTGCTTTGGACAATTTCTGCCATTGTGTCTGGTAAAATAGTAAGTGTTATACTGTCCTGCAGAAGGGTCTTCCTCGTTGTCTGACGATTCACTTGATTGTGCGGAGGATTGCTAGATCTCACTAGCGCTATCGTGATCACTTTGTGTTATTTCGTCTAACTCTGGCTCAGAACCCGACCCTCCAACTTCTTCTTCATCAGAAACCTCTTGAATATACAATAACACAAATATAATTCATAATACAAAAAATAAATACATAAAAGAAAAAACTTACCTCTACCAAAAAAGTTACGTAATTACTCGCACGGGGTCACCGCTCAAGAGCGCAGCGACGCGTCCTTCCACTCCTGTGACTTGGTCGCTACTAAAATACAAACTAAGACGCGCGTTATGAAGCTAGCGGGGGCGCGGGGGGAATCGGGCCGCGCCAAGTGCTTCATTTTTTAATCCGAAAATGCTTTGACCCCATGCGAGTAATTAAGGGTTAAGCGAGGCACCGCGCCGCGGTCGGGTGTCCACTGCCATTCCGCGTTTCGGTCGACGAGCATTGCCCTTTAGCGGTACTTCAGTAACCCGGGCCTATTGACCTGGCTTTCTATGTGTAGAGATTGTTCTAAATCCTAATTACGTGAACGTTGAAGGTTATTTTTAAGGAGCATTGATGTATCATCATCAAATATGATGTATTAATATCTTCTATGTGTCTTCTGTAGCACGAGGTCGATGATTCTAGTTTAAAATGGAGAATGTTCACTAATTTTTATTTTTAGCTCTCCGTATTGTCTTCTAATATAAGAAAATCGTGTGAAAAAAATATTTCGATACGTCAATTAGTTTTCGAGATATAGAATTTTAAATATAGGTGCGCAACGTTAGTTTCTTCCGCCGGCACTCGCTGCGTGTGACGTCATAGTTCAACACTCGTTTAAATTTGCACGTAGCCAATAGCATCATCTATCTTGCCGATAAATAACAAACAAAAAAAATATATAAAAAGACGATTCACGTATTTTATTCATGACATAAGAAAAAACGTTTAGTACTGCCGATTCACTGTATTCCGATTCACTGTATTCGCAATAAGTCAATTTTTTAGTAAAATTTTATTAAAAAGAATAATTAGGTATGTAGGTATTAAAATTTCACTATCTATATATTACATACAACTTAAAAGATTTGGTACTTGCGCCGTGTTTGCGAAATTGGTTATTATGGTATCGTTAAATTAAATTTTCAAAATAGCTATGTTAGACGGCTGACAGGTATATTAACTTACTATTGCATTATTACTCCTCGCATTTCGGAGGCAAAAAAATTATTATTATTCGAAAAATAATGGGCTACCATAAATCCATCTATTTTAGGTAGATTATCCGATTGCCCTTTTTCAAATTCTTCGTCCATTGTAATACACTCTTTGAACGTAAGATTATAATGCTCGGGCGAAATAAAACAAAATGAAATCCATTGACGAGTAGAGTTCGTTAATTCAGAGCAAAATACATACTGCAACTGCTGACAGCAGACAGTACTCTAATAACGAGAGCGCGCGAGCGATCGGCGTGTTGGAAAATGACGTCACACAGTAACCGGCCGCCCAAGCGACGGATTCGATATTTACGGGAGTTTTAAATGTGTGACAAAAACTACTTGGTATTTTTGAATGAAACAAAAGCTAATGTATTTGTGTATATATAAGCTCTAATATGACGAAGTTTCAAACGAATTTGCAGACCCAGTAACATTCTCCATTGCCGCATGTAATAGAAAACGTGGTCGGCGTTAGCAGGCTGCGCTTTTTAGTATCCGGTAAAATGAGTGTCGATGTAATATTTCGATGAAATCTGAATGTCGCGCGTTCATAAAGTGAGGGTGAATCCAGAGAAACAAATGATGGGGTAAACTATATACATAGGTGCACTCCAAATAGCCTAATGAGCGTTTGGAGCCCCATGAACCTGTAAAAATCTGGAGCCATGAACCGGAGATTTTGGGACAAAAAATTCACATGATTGAGTGTTAATGAGAGGATCCCCCAGAAACCGCGTAGTCCCGACGACCTAGCGTGAGAAGCTCTAAAAAGTGCGTTCTAAAAAGTGCAGTGCAACTCTTGCGAGCTGCACTGCACTTTTAGGGAAGGTATTTTTGTACGTCGGTATCACCAATTGTTCCTTTATTAAATTTTGTTGAGATAAATGTACAATATATGTTGTTAAGTAGATAGACATTCTTCGTTACACATTTCAAGGGAAGAGCCTGGCTTAAACAACCAAAAAAAATGTTTTTCATGTTTTTTTTAAATTTTGAGTTGAATAAATCTATTCATGAATCTTTTACCACTGGAATAGCTGATAGTCTCAGATTGCTGCAAGAGTAAAAAAATACTGCTTTTCTTTAAAAGAAAACTTTAAAAGAGTTTTTCTCAAAGAAAATTTAAAGTATATTAAATTCGCTTCTATATGAAATAAAAAAAATATTGTATTTACATATATTACTTTCCTTACGACCTATCGGAAAGGAAAGTATTGTGATCGCGCTAAAAAAAAATTTTGAGATGAAGATGGGAATATATATTTTGAGACTCCCTGAGACGATTGAGACTATTTCCAGACCGATCTCTGTCTGTCTGTATGTCTGTATGTCTGTATGTCTGTATGTCTGTATGTATGTATTCTTCCACGATAGCGCCCAGACGCTTAATCGGATTGAGCTGAAATTTGGTATATAAGCTTCTGTTAACCGTCGGAGGAACCCATTAGTTTTTGGAGTCCCTATGCCCTACGGTTGTGGTACCTCCCATACAAATTTGGGGTTCCCGGCGAAAAAATTGTTTCCGCGATAGCGCCCAGACGCTTAATCTGTCTAAGTTAAAATTTGGCATAGAAGCTTCTGTTAACCATCGAAAGAAGCTATTAGTTTTTGGGGTACTTACGACCAACGTTTGGGGTACCTGCCATACAAATTTGGGGTACTAGAGTAAAAAATGTCGCTGTTTTTTCGCACCTCCCCGGATACTAGTCAGGAAAGTCTTGGGGTGACACAACCGATTTTTTTTTTCTAGTTAAACACATTTTTTTTGGGGCGAAAATCGATTTTATTTCTTTAAATCCTTATTTTTTTTTTAATTATAACTTTTAGGTATTTTTTGTTTAGCTACAAAATACACATGCAGAAATCAATATCTTAGTTAATTTTTTTGTTTCAGGCAAAATTGCGCTCACTATTACCGTTGCAGCTAGTCAAAGCTCAAACGACTTTGCTCAGAGTCATAAACAAAAAGCCATATCGTTCCCCGTCGGATCACCTATATACAGACTATAATAGACATACGCCAACTATACATAAGCACCGTTCTGGTGTGCTATCGGAGGGTCCTCATGACCCTCGCTAGGAATACGGATAGAGATAAACCAGAGCGCAAACACAATACTAGACACAAATACAAACAAACTCAACCAAAAATGAGGACTGTATACGACACTAAGCTTATCTCAGACCTAAACTCCATAATATATTTGACTCACACATAGGACAGACATTAAGCGTAACCGACTACCAGTACAAGAGATGGGTGTCACATTAGCTCTCGAATAGAACATTTTTCTTACCATCAATTATAGGCTATATTATGTATATTATATTGTTATAATTTACTATGTTGCACTATATCATAATAATACATACGTTTTATTATCTACTAATATTATAAAGAGGAAAAGTTTGTGACGTTGTAGGAAGTAGGTATGTAATCTCTGGATCTACTGAACTGATTTAAAAAATTCTTTTACCAATAGAAATCCACGTTATTTGTGATTGTCATAGGCTATATATTAATCCGAAAAATTAAAAGACTCTTTCGTGGGTGGCTATATATTAATTTAAGTCACAAAAAGTAGTATTTTATATATATAAAAAATAATTTAAATCGTTAGGTCATGTTCATTGGTCATACTATCAACAATTATGAATTCCTATCAAAATAACTAAATTTATCGTCTCAAGTGTTTAAAACAAAAGACTTTTCCAATTTACTGCATATAATTTTCCTTTTACTGCATAAATGGTTAAAGAGATAAGACACTCACAAATAAGACACTCACAAAAAACACTCATTATTAACGGTAATATAGTCAAATTGGCATGCAAATACATACATATAAAAATATAACCCTTCTTTTGGCAGTCAGGAAATAAATCATAGCATTCAGTACTAACCGAACCGTTGATCACAAGTAAAAAGTTTTACTGCCCAACGAAGTGGGCACGGGTCAGCTAGTATGTTATAATATAATATTTAATATTATATTGTTCCATTTTATGTTACGGTATACTATTTTATATTTTATTGTATTATATTATATTATGTAATATTAAATTCTGTTATTTCATATTTTGTATTAGTCTTTAAGAGACGGAAAAGGGACAGCACTAGTAAGTAAGGCGTACAGGCTCAGCAAATATGTACCACAGCACTGTATATCTATTACCCCAACACAGGCGTATGCCTAGTGAGGTGATGTAATCCTGACAAGTATAATGCCCTTTTGCGATTTTTTCTTATACATAAAAAAATATAAAAAAATTTAACGCAATGTATTTAATGTATTATAAATAAAGGATAAACTTTAGAAATACTAAATCTATACTAATATTATAAAGAGGTAAAGTTTGTGACGTCATAGGAAGTAATCTCTGGATCTACTTAACCGATTTTGAAAATTCTTTTACCAATAAAAAGCCACACTATTTATGAGTGTCATAGGCTATATTTTAATCCGAAAAATGAAAAGACTTTTTTGTGGTAGTCGGATTTGCAAAGTAAGTAACAGAATAAGCAGTCGAACGAAAATGTTTCTCACTAACGCTGTCTTAACGATGAGAGATATATGATTAAATTCTAGAGAAAAGTTGTAGATCTTGATAATGCCTATAAAAAAGTCAGCGACAGCATATGTCTAACTTTTATATTTAAGACACAAAAAGTAGTATTTTATATTAAAAAAATAATTTAAATCGGTTAGTTATGTTTATTGGTCATATTATCAACAATTATGAATTCTTATCAAAATAATTTAATTTAATCTCAAGTGTTTAAAACAAAAGACTTTTCCCTTTTACTGCATAAATAGTTAAAGAGATAATACGCTCACAACATATGCAGTAAAAATATACATACATATGCAGTAAAAATATAACCCTTCTTTTGGCAGTCAGGAAATAAATCATAGCACTTAGTACTAACCGAACCACGCTTATAATTTCATCACAGGTAAAAAGTTTTACCGCCCAACGAAGTGGGCACGGGTCAGCTAGTGTAGGATATGGCTATACATGGTGGTCCCTCCCGAAACGTCCGGAATGGCTTCGTAGTTGCTAAAGATATATAAAAAGACTGTCACATATGTGTTTGAATGTATCTTTAAAGAGTCTAATAGCTCATTTACACTCTCGCCTCGCGCCTCGTCTCTGTGTCTCGCCTCGCGCCTCGCGTGATCGAAGGAAAATGAGTTTCTGACATGTTTCTGATTACACTCGTGGTGCGTGAGAGCTAGCAACTATTAGGAAAAGGGCCAGCGACAAAAAATGTGAAAGAGTTTTAGAAAAGCTGATACTTTCAGATCACACAATATTTTGGCCATAGAATGCCGGGGTACAGTCAGCAGGCTGGCGCTGGCGTACTAGGAAAGGAGTAATTTTAAGTAGTATCCCAAAGTGTTTTGGAATAGCTGAAAATTCATCAGTAGACAGAGGATGCAATAAAGAACTTGAAACATATGGTCAGACTGCTTCATAATCGAGCGCGTGGCGTCAGCATCTCCATACATGTCACGCATCGGTCTATGGCATACGTCTTAGATACCGATACCGGTCTACTGTGCCGTGCAGTATAATGGTATGGGCATGCTGACGCCACGCGTTCGATAATGAATCAATCTGACCATATGTTTCGAGTTCTTTATTGCATCCACTGTCTGCTGATTAATTTTCAGGTTTTCCAAAATACTTTGGGGGTACTAATTAAAATTACATCTTTCTTAGCACGCCAGCACCAGATGTCCCGAAATCTGGCCTGTTGACTGTAACCCGGCATTCTATGGCCATAATACTGTCTGTACTGAATGTATCACCATTGATTTAATGTAAAATCAATGGTATAAGCTTTTCCAAAACTCTTGCGCTTTTTTGTCGCTGGCTGCCCGACTATCCGTCGCGAGGTCCTTTGACTCGTGCCCAAAAAACCAGCGAGACGAGGCGCGAAGCGAGACGCAAATGCCCATTCACACTCTCGTTTCGCGCCTCGTTCCGCGCCCCGCCTCGCGCCTCGCGCGAGAGTGTAAATGAGCTATTAAAGTCACGTAGGCAGTAATAAAGTGCAATTCAAATTTGCTATATATTGATCAGACACACCCAGCTCTGTAATTATTAAAATTAGCTTTAGTATTATATTTTAACTTTCTTCATAATATTTAAATCTGAATCTATTCCTTACCAGCGGACAAGATTAATCCTCCGAAGAAAATCAGTTTGGTTTTTTTGGACACCGTATCGACATCGTATGTAAACTTGTTTGATATTTTATTCTCAACCATCGTGGCGTATGTTATCAACTGAGGCCACACTGTTGCCAATCGTAAGAACAGAGCAGCAATGATAGCACTTTGTGTGAAGAAGATGAGACTACCTAAAACAGCCCATAGAATTATTTGATAGAACACGTTCAAGAGCGCGTAATGCTATTTCTTACCAACATCTTCCAGTTTATGAACCCCTTTTTGTAGCATCCAGTTTAAACTGAATGCGATCATGAATATGTCTCCGGCTAAGACAAGAAATGAGTAAAGAACAAGCCAGGATATCCAACTGAATCTGCAATAAAAATATAGCCGAATTTATGAAAATAATAGAGCTTTGCATTAGTGAAAGAATTTTTAAAATCGGTTAAGTAGTTTCGGAGATTACCTACATAAATGCTTACAAACTAACAAATATTTCTTGTTAATAATATTAGTTTAAATTAAATGCTCTTCCCATTAAATATATATATATATATATATATATATATATATATATATATATATATATATATATATATATATATATATATATATATATATATATATATATATATATATATATATATATATATATATATATATATATATATATATATATATATATATATATATATATATATATATATATATATATATATATATATATTAATTATATATATATATATATATATATATAATTATATATATATATATATATATAATTTTTAATTTTTTCGCTTAATTCGTCTCAATTGAAGGCATTTTGTTTTGCATAAGGATAAGCCCTATTTATGAGATATATGGATGAATAGTGATCGTTAGTCGACTGCAAAAGGACCTACTTACATTGCACCGTCGAAAGTCGTGCACATCAGTAAGTATATCTCATTCAAACATAAGCATTTCCCAATACAAGCTGGGATTTCCTTCGCTACTTATTAAGTAGCTTTTACTAATTTTATTTTAAATAAAAACATCATCCTTTAAACGGATTTCTTTACAAACCTTATCAAATATAACAATATTATACTGTTTTCTACAATATTTCTTTACAATTTTTTAATATTATACAATTTTATAGAGGTTTACCCTATTTTGATAACATTATACAATCTTCAATATAAACTCCTCTGCCAGAAATTAAGATTGAAGTTTCTTCTTTCATTTCATTGAGCATATGGAGGTTTTTTTATTTTTATTTCGATTTAATGGCTCGTTGATAACAAACTCAGCCAATTGTATGATATTTTAAATGTTGGTAGCATTCGAAATTTGAATTATTTCGTAATGACACGTTCATTTAGAAAACGGCTTTGCCGAAGTGATCAATAGTTAATTTTTTTATTTTTTCGCTTAATTCGTCTCAATTGAAGGCATTTTGTTTTGCATAAGGATAAGCCCTATTTATGAGATATATGGATGAATAGTGATCGTTAGTCGACTGCAAAAGGACCTTTAAACTTACATTGCACCGTCGAAAGTCGTGCACATCCGTAAGTATATCTCATTCAAACATAAGCATTTCCCAATACAAGCTGGGATTTCCTTCGCTTCTTTTTAAGTAGCTTTTACTAATTTTATTTTAAATAAAAACATCATATATATATATATATATATATATATATATATATATATATATATATATATATATATATATATATATATATATATATATATATATATATATATATATATATATATATATATATATATATATATATATATATATATATATATATATATATATATATATATATATATATATATATATATATATATATATTTATATATATATATATATATATATATATATATATATATATATATATATATATATATATATATATATATATATATATATATATATATATATATAAATGTTGCAACCAGACAAAGAAACGACGACAAGGCGACACATGCCGAAATCAGTCATCCGGAAGGCAGGAAATAAAAGCATTAGGTTCAGGCAAAATATAAAAAAAATAAAACCACTTTCGGAAATTCCATTTATAATACCGACTTTCGGCTTTACCCCAATAAAGTGCACAACGCACAAACAAAGCCATAAATCAAAAAGTTCCACCCGAAAATACAAATATGCGTAGGTATCATAAAAACAACAGCGAAACCACTCAGACGAGTGGCGCCGACGGCGCCCGGTGCCAGGCAACAAAGGACGCACGTGCGCTTGAAAAAATTCCATCGCAAATACCGAATTTGACAATTTAAAAATGAGAGTCGCATTTTAGTAAATAATATAGTATTAGAAATATATAATAAAGCTTAAGTGTACAACCATATGTTATTATAAGATGTTATGTTTATTATAAGAAACATTATAAGCATGCATTATTGTATAAAAAAGTAACGTTATAATATGTTTAAGTAATTAAAAACTATGTATAGTTATTAAGAAATGTCATTAGAAAAATAGCATAAGAACATTTAATTCTTGTAACAGATATAAAAGGTTTAAAGTATAGAATAATAAGAAATTTTGACGATATATCTAGTTGATGACAGCAGGCAGGGGTAGCGCTCTGGAGGGGATGAAGCGAATATAAAGCGATGCTCGGCTGCAGAGCGGGCAGAGTGTGTTTTTATTCGATCAGGGAAGAGTGTATTTTTTCATGATCAGTGGCGGTGGGAAGTATGTGCGATATACTCTGACTTTGTTTGGTGAACAGTAAATTTCTTTGGTGATTATTTTGTGTTAATATAGTGTTTTAGTCCGTAAAAAGTAGGTTAATGACTTTACGAATGTGCTTAACTTTTCGCCTATTCTAAGAGATCTGAACTTTGTCTTTTGAATAAAGAGGCCGTGACTACATGGGTGTTTATTTGTTTAGTGGAAATATAGAACGAAAGAGGCAAACTGAGTTTTGCCACGTCTTCGGCAAGTACTTCAACCCGGTAAGCAAACGAAATTAATTTTTTGGTATTTCATGCAAGGCAAGCCGGATTTGCCGAGACATTTGTTGGTCCTCCGAGCGTTGGATCAGTGACAGCCAGAGAACTGCTGAACCGACGATATTCCAGAAAGCAGATAAAACAAATAAAATACCATGGCAAACGGCGACGAAAAACCAAGCACGTCCGCGAAAACAGACACGGGCGAAATCATAATTCCGACACCAAAAAGAAGTGCTAGAATAGCGGGAAAAAACACACTAAATATTGAACCAGAGAGCCGAGTAAGTAGACAACAAAAAGGCAGGACAGCGGCTCGACGCCAGGAGCGAAGAGCTGAGAAGTCACCATACTCGACGGAACCACCAACGGAAGATGAAGACGGCGACGACGATTCGACGGATACTGTGAAAACCTCCGACCCAAGCATACGATTGTTAGAGCCGACGGCAGCAGCAGAAAAAGAAGACGTCAGAGAGCCAAAAATCATTTCCGTAGATGGCAACACCAAAGTAAAGCACTCAACGAAAGCAAGGTCTATAATAAGTCACAGATCTAGCAGGTCGGGCAGATCCACGACCGCAAACGCCATAACACTGCAAATATTACAAGCAGATATGGAGGCGGCCGAGGAAAGAGCGCGGCTTAAAAAGAAAATCGCAGCCGCAAACGCCGAAGCCGAAACTCGAAAGGCCGAAGCCGAGGCCAAAAAAGCAAAGGCGGAAGCAGACGCCGAGGTGGAAATTGCGCTCCAGTTATTGGAAGAGAAGCTGGCTATCCACAAATTTATGTTAGAAGCGGGGGCGGAAGATTCGCTTGACGACGGAGAAAGCGTGTGTGAAAGTCAAGTGTCATCAAGACATTCAACACGGCGAACGAACGACTGGCTAAAGAAACATCAAACAATAATAGATTCATCGCAAACAACAAGCAAGATCGAACGCGAAATCAACATCGACGCAGCGTCACGAGAAAATAAGCCGAAAGTCGAAATTTCAACAATGGCGGAAAATAAAAAACAGATTACCGCATACCAGCCGGCGGAGGAGAAAGCTACGTCATCAAATATCGCAGTAGATCACCTGTTATTCACCGCACGAGCGAATCTACTAAAAGATCTCCCGAGGTTCAACGGTTGCCCGAGCGAATACTTGATTTTCCGCTCATTATTCTATCAAGGAACGGAAACATGTGGATTTTCGAACGCAGACAACCTGATCCGGCTTCAGCAGAGCGTCACAGGGCCAGCGAGGGACGTCGTAAGGGCGATGCTTTTGGACCCAAAGAACGTGCCAGACATCATGAGAGCCTTCGATCGTCGATATGGCCGACCTACAGCCAGGACCGAGGAGCTGATAAGAGAAGCTGAGAACGCGCCAGCGATAGGGGTAAGCGACTCTCTTAGTAAAATTGTTGAATTCGGTACTATCGTATGTAATGTTATTTATTCAATTCGAAATATGGGTCACACGGCGTATTTAATGAACCCACAACTGTTGAAAGAACTGGTAGGGAAGTTGCCGCAGCACTTGAGACTGCAGTGGTACGCTGCAGGCTATGGTGACCATCCGACGCTCGGCGATTTCGGAGATTGGTTAGAAAAAATAGTAGACGCTGCATGTCACGAGGAACCTGTAGCCGATCCTCGCAATATGCCGACGCGGGGAAATATGCCTCAAAATGTAAATTCTCGCGAAAACACGGCGCCGAACGCAAATCTACGTGCTTACAATCGTAGTCACGTGAATTCACGTGATTACAAACGTAGTCACGTAAATCCACCTAACCGACCACGTGAAAGTCAAAATTATGCCGCGAAAAGGTCCATTAACGCGACGATGAATAAAGAAGTAGGATCCGAATGCTTACGTTGTGGGAAGACAAATCATTCGACTTCCGAATGCCGTATATTTCTCGCGATGAGCGTAGATGCACGTTGGGAATGGGTTAAAGGAAATAAAATATGTTTTAGCTGTTTAAAACGAGGCCATAGATTTAGCGATTGTAGGAAGAAGAAGAATTGCGGTGTAGCCAATTGTAGGAGGCCACATAATACGCTTCTTCATCAAGATAGAAATCCCACAGATGTAGAGGAAACCAATAAGGAATCAGAGCAAGGTACAACATCCACAGTGACCAGTACTTGGATGGACACGGCAAAGTTTTTACTCAGAGTCGCGCCGGTACAAGTGAAAGGGCCAATAGGTACCAAAACCATTCTGGCACTTTTCGATGAAGGCTCTACGGTGAGCCTTATTGAAAACCAGATCGCCAATGAAATCGGAGCGGACGGTCCAATAACGAATTTAAATTTAGTAGGCGCGACGGGTATGCAAGGCAGTACCGGGCCCGCACGTAGGATCTCCATGGAAATACGGCCTATACAAGGAGGGGCATATTTTCCTATGCAAGGAGTGAGAACTATAGATACCTTAGATTTACCATGCCAGGCGATGAACGCAAAAAAGATGAAAGAAAAATGGTCACATCTGAAGGATATACCACTCTGCAGTATTCAGGGAAATCCGCAGATGCTGATTGGAATAGACCATTGGAGTTTAATTATCCCGCGTACAATAAGAGCAGGAGCACCTGACGCACCAACAGCAGTGGCGTCACGTTTAGGTTGGACACTGGCGGGAAATGTAGGTGGAGCCCAAAATGACGACCAGGTTAACCACATCCGACAAGAAGACCACGATCGGGAGCTACACGAGCTCGTTCGCGGTTATTTTCAGGTTGAGAGTTTAGGTACCGCCATAAGAGAGCACAATAAAAACAAAAACAAGCGAGCCGAAATGCTGCTCGATACCACCACAACGTACGATCACGGAAGATGGACGACAGGTCTATTATGGCGTACGGACGATGTCATCTTACCCCCTAGTAGGGAGATGGCATTAAAACGATTAATAAATATAGAAAATCGACTTAAGCAGAACAAAGATTTGGCAGCGCAGTATGAATCTAAAATAGAGGAATTCCTCCAAAAGGGATACGCGCGCAAACTAACGTCCGAAGAGACGCAAACACAGGGTAATCGAACATTTTATCTTCCACACTTTGCTGTAATAAACGCGAATAAACCGGGTAAGATAAGATTAGTGTTTGATTGTGCCGCGAAAGCGCGCGGAACCAGTTTAAATGATCACCTTTTAACGGGACCTGATCTTTTAAACCCGCTAGTAGGTGTACTATTTAAATTCAGACAGGGGCTCGTAGGCTTTACATCTGATATACGTGAGATGTTCTTACGAATAAATATGAGAGAGGCCGATCAACATAGCCAAAGATTTCTATGGCGAAACATGAGGACGAATGACAAGCCCGACGAATACCTTATCAGAGTAGTTTTATTTGGCTCAGCATCATCGCCAACGTCAGCGAATTTTGTAAAAAACAAAAATGCAAATCGGTTTGTCGAAACATACCCACAAGCCGTTGAGGCAATTCAGCAACGTCATTACTGCGACGACTATCTTGATAGTACTGATGACGTGAAAACGGCAGCAGCTCTAATCAAAGACGTTTTATTTGTGCATAAACAGGGCGGGTTTGAGCTCGTAAATTGGGCGTGTAGCCATAAAGAAGCATTGGCTGAGTTACACACGGAAATAATTTCCAACTCGAAAGTAAATTGGACGAACCCCGAAGAAATAAAAAATGAACGAATATTAGGTTTGAATTGGAATCCAAATACCGATCTGCTTTCATTCGATACGAATTTCAATAAGATTCCAACAGGATTAATAACCGGAGACATACGACCAACGAAGCGCGAAACGTTACGTGTCGTTATGTCAATTTTCGACCCGTTAGGTATAATCAGTACGTTGACAGTAAAAGCGAAAATCATATTGCAAGAAATTTGGAGGGAAAAAACAGGTTGGGATGAAAAGATTGGCGATTCACCAACAGAAAAGTGGAAAGTATGGTTAACGGAATTACAAAAAGTTAAAACTGTAGCAATACCCCGTAGTTATCAAAGTCATGGGCGTAAGGCAAGTACGGTAGACTTGCATGTCTTCGGAGATGCCAGTTCGCAGGCTTATGCTGCCGTTGCGTATGCACGTTATAGGACAGAAGATGGACGCGTATGCACGTCGTTTCTGGCCGGAAAGACTAAGGTGAGTCCGTTGAAACCACTTTCTCTGCCAAGAATGGAACTCCAGGCAGCGACACTAGCTAGTAGGTTAACAAAGTTAGTAAAAGACCAACATGACTGGAAGTTTGAAAAAACCTACATATGGTCAGACTCAAAAACTGTTTTACATTGGATCAAGTCAGATCCGAGAAGGTATCACATTTTCGTCGCGCACCGTCTAGGCGAGATTGATGAAATCACCGACGGAGCGATCTGGAAATGGGTGCCATCGAGTGACAATCCGGCGGATGACGCGACACGGGATGTCACACATTATGCTATGAACCCATGGGACCGATGGTTAAGCGGCCCACAATTCCTTAGTTTAGACGAAAGTCGGTGGCCGCAAGAAAGGGACACATCCATACCGCATGAAGGAGACGAAGAATTGAAAAAGACAATTTGTACCATTCAGAAAGGAGAAGAAGGAACACGGCTGATTGAAATCGAGCGGTTTTCAAAATGGACACGGTTGATACGAAGCACTGCATGGATATATCGGTTTATCGATAAATGCATAAAACAAGGAAATAATGAAAAAACCTTATCCGTAGCCGAATTAAAGAGGGCAGAAAACTACTGGATAACACAGGCCCAAAGGGAAAGTTTTGGGCATGAAATCGAGTCACTAAAAAATGACAAGTTAAAATGCGTGCTAAAAAATAGTCACCTGAGTAAATTAAATGCCTATATTGACCCAAAAAACATATTACGAGTCGGAGGCAGGATAAGTGCTGTCAAAGGTATATCTCCAGAAACAAAAAATCCAGCAATACTTGATTCAAAACATGCGTACACCAGACTACTCCTACAGCATGAACATGAGAGAGCGGGACACCAAGGACGCGAATACGTATGCAATGAAGTTAGACAGCGTTTCTGGGTGTTACGTTTACGGGGCGCCGTAAGAAAGATTGCATTTGAATGCCAGTACTGCAGGGTGCAAAGGGCGTTACCCCTTCCACCACAGATGGCCGAATTACCCGGCATAAGGTTGGAACACCATTTAAGGGCATTCACCAATGCAGCTCTTGATTTTTTTGGTCCCTTAGAGGTCACGATAGGAAGACGGCGAGAAAAGAGATATGGAGCTCTTTTTACGTGCTTAAACACGAGAGCGGTTCATTTAGAAATAACCCATTCACTATCTACTGACGCGACAATGATGGCCCTGAAACGGATGATAGCAAGGAGGGGGGTACCGACAAACATGTATTCTGACAACGGCACAAGTATGCACGGTACTAACAACGAGTTAAAAAGAGCGCTCACTGAACTGGACAATGATGAAATAGCCACACAGAGTGCAATGCGAAACATAAACTGGCATTTCATTTCGCCTGCTTCTGCACACAAAGGAGGGGCATGGGAACGACTAGTTCAGTCCGTAAAGAAAGCTTTATACGCCACTTTGAAAGAGAGAGCACCACGTGAGGAAACGCTAGCCACCCTAATGACGGAAGCGGAAAACACCGTAAACAGTAGACCTTTAACCCACGTATCATTAGATAGTTTAGACGCAGAAAGCCTGACACCAAACCACTTTTTAGTGGGTTCGTCTTCTGGCAACACCAATATTGGAGCAATAGATCCAAGTAATTTTTGCCTACGTCGACAGTGGAGAATAGCTCAAACGCTGGCCACGCACTTTTGGAAGCGTTTCGTGAAAGAATATTTGCCAACACTCGTAAAACGAGAAAAATGGCACGAAAAAGTAGATCCAATCAAAGAGGGCGACGTAGTCTTCATTGTTGACCCGCAACTTCCACGAAATGTATGGCTCAGAGGCGTG
>OX155968.1:21964554-22037054 GCA_944548615.1 Micropterix aruncella | reverse complement strand
TACATTTAAACTAAGGTATCAAAATTACTCCCTTAGCATCAAAGGAAGCAAACATTACAGAGAATTCTTAATATTGAAATTATATAATAAGGGAAAAAATAATTTCAAACAGTAATAACGTGTGAAGATGTGATATTTTTTACCAACTAGCGACTATTCTTGTTGTCACAGACCACATGCAGTATTGAATATTGTTGTCCGAGTATCATAGTTTTACTGCCGGTAAGTATTTTTTAAAAAATATAACGTAACTTTTTACCGTATATATTATTTTCTTTATCGCCATACACGTCACTTTCCTGTCCGGACGAATATTGTAGTTTCAAGACTCAAGGCAGATATCAATCGGAGATATTGTCGGATTTCGTTATGACGACTCTTCACAAATATTTTCAATAAGAAATGGTACGACTGTTGAGAAAAGGGGGAATGGTATTTTTTGGCCTAAATTTATTTATTTTTTCCTTTTACCTTTCTAAAACGTGTAAGATGTGATAGCGTTGTTTACAATACAATTTTATATCTAGTTCTACAAATTAGGATTTATATCAATAAGTATGTCTATAAGTCTAAAATTTGCAACGTGTTCTATAGTTTGGTTTATATAAAAAAAACTGTATTTAGTTGTTATTTTATTTATTTTTATTTTATTTATTTATTTTTCTAAACATAATTACCCTTACAGATAATTCTAAATAATTAATTATTATTCTAGACTATATTATACATATACATATGTAATACATATATTTAATGATTATCTAACCTTTCTTGTTATACTAGGTACTACTTTTTAACAACTTTTATACTGCATACTACATAGTTACCTAATTACTTGAATGCTATGAACCGTTCCACACGATGCGGTGCGGCACCGCACCGCAAATATTTCACCGTATGGGCGTACACACGTACAGTGCACGGTGCGGTGCCGCAACGTTACAACGACGCCGCAGTCGGCGAATAGTGTTGTAGTTAATTGTACTTAGAACTAGTGAAATGAGGTAGTCAATGCCAATATCTTTTTCGATGGTACTCATTTTAAACACTTCGATTAAATATTAACAAAAATACGTGAAAGCAATTGAAACAGGCAAGCATGTAACCTCCTTCGGCTGCACTTAACAACTGAGTGGTGCCGCTCCGGCGCATATTACCGGATTGGGTGCGGTGCGACGCCGGAACGCAGCTTGTGACATACCATGGATATTTGTATGTAGGACGCCGCAGCGGAACCGATCAGGCGCCGCGCCGCAACCGTACCGCATCGTGTGGCCCGGCCCTAAGAAACGCCAATACCGCACTTCAAAGTTGTGTTAAGTTCATTCACCGTTTACATGTCCAATTCTGATTCAGCCGATAATAGTGCAATTCGTCAGCACCATAAAGCAGTACTTATTGAATGATGTTAGTTCTAACTAGCAGTAACTCGAAAAATACGTGAGTCCTAGCACGGCAGTAATTGGCGGGTACAAACAGACCTATTCTTCTATGGATGGTCGGATTATCAACGAACCCCCTAAGCAGTTTATATATGTGGCAGATTGCCAGACAATCTCTTTTTCCGCTTATTGAGTTGTACCCAACCATCCCTAGAATATACGCCATAGGGTATAGGAATGGATAATATCCATACTGTTTAAAGAACAGGAATTTCAGAAAGCGTTTCCGTATGATCTCTAGCCTGGATATGTAGCTATTTTCATAAGGAAGCCATATTGCCGCGTTGACTTATACTCTGCTCCGTAAAAGGGAATTGAATAGGAGGTACATTACAAATGTGTTGTTCAACTGCCTCATGTTCTTCATTACAAAACCTAGTAATTTATAAGAATTATCTACTAGTTATATATGCTTGGTGGATATATAAGGGTTTATTAGTTATATAAGCTATGATAGTACGCATTTGTTAGCATACATTATTTATATGTAAAATGTAAAGTTAGGCGAAAAAAAATAATATGCATACAATATTATATTAAGAGAAATATTAATTTAATGTGAAGTAGCTTTTTCCGATAAGCCATTTCTTCTATGCAATTGCATACCGTTTTCCCTTTAACTCTTTAATATTTACAGGTAGATGGTTATAATATTTAACTGAGTTGTATAACATTCCTATTGTAATAAAATTAATTTTAGCTTGGGTGCTTAGAGCTCATGTGTATTCCTCGTATTATATCCGTTTTCTATATTGTTTATATTGACATTCTATATTGTTTATATTTTTCTATATTTCTATATTTCTATACTGTTGATATTGAAGCCAGTGAAAAAAAAAGTAAGAAAGTTTCTGGAAAGCATATTATTTTGATTAATTGAAATAAAAGGTGTTTAAAAATGGATCGCTCACCGCAGAAAGGAAATTATAGGATTTTTTTGCCACCATGTTTTCTTTGACGGTTCTTTCCAGTGGAGCTAATAGAATCCGTCAAAAAGAATGTAAAATCTAACTTTCTATTGTTCTATATTGTGTATATTTTTTTTATTTCGATTTTGATTTTAATTTATTATGTGTATAATAATTTTGCTAGAAAATCATATTGAACTATAAATGAACTATTCGACTGCAAGTCTTGTTTAGATTCCCAATAGGAATAACATTTAATTTATGTTGGCAAGAAGAGTGAAAGATAATAATCCACTTGACTGATACTATTATTCATATAACATCGATATAAAAAGATAGTGACATCAGTTTTATCGTGATTGGGTAAATATTATTTAATACAGAGTTGAATTTAGTTTTCCTTAAATACATACCTAATAATTATTTAGAGTTTTTATTAAACAATAATATCAGTAGATTGTTTCTATTGAGGCAGATTTGTTCCTATTGAGGCAGTATCAAATCATTATAATATAAAATTTGAGGAAAATAATCAAACAACCTTAAAGCTGCCACCCAGAATGAACCAAAAAATATGCAAGCTTTCCTAGTGGAAGACAACCGCAAGTAAGATAAAGGCCCAGGTCGTGGGAACTACATACAGCTGGATTTTTTTAAATCAAATTTATCTCAATACATGAAATAATAAAAATATACTTTGAAATGAATAAAAATCTGTTTCCCGTACTGCAAATATTAGACGAAAAATAATGAGCCCGATTGCGTTTCTTCTTGAACTAAAACTGAAATTAGTTCAAGCGAATAAGAGAGAGCAATAAGCTGGAACGGAATATGAAATGAACAATCGTTGATTTTTCCCACTTCAAAACTACCTGTCGAACTTACAGCCGTTTGAACAAGTTTGAACATATTTCGTGCGTTCTCAAATTCACGATTTTGATGAAGTTACCATAGGTGTACTTATATGGATAAAAGATATTAATGTCCAATTATTATATTTAAAAAAATGTTGAACTTCTCCATTCCACCCCTTGTATCTTTATCATAGCCCATAGTAAATAATAATGCCCCCTAGAGGTGATGTGTTTACAGTTGGTAACGAAAACAATTTGATTATTACTTGGTTCTGTTTACATAGCTAGCTAATAAAAATGGCACAAACCCTTATTATTACGATATTTATCCTAATCAGTAAGCCACTGTTCCCCAATGATAGTAGAAGTTCCAACTAAAATACAGTAGTAATATCAACTGAGGTATATTCCTATCAATTATATCGTTATCACTGTAGTATCAACGACTTTCAGAGAAACTTGTTGAATAAGATTACACATAGTCGTCGGTTATCGAAGATTAATAATTAGCTCCATAAACACTATAAAGGAAACAACGTATCACATTCTTAATTTACTTTTATTAATTAGTTTGTGAAATTATTATATTGTTCGTTGATAAAGATTTGGAGATTGGAAAGTGTGAAAAATGTCAAGTGAATTCTTCGAATAATCGGTATTTACATATTATTTTTAAAACTCTCATGGTGATTAATGGAATTTATCGGTTCCTTTACTTACCCACACTAATTTTTAGAATAGTAGACAATGATAAAGAAAGTAAAGACGAAATTCAGTGTACGAACACGGAAAATTTTACAATGAGAAAAGTAAAATTTATAAGAAAATTTGGTAAGTAACAGTTTATACTTTTTTTTCGCTATTGAAAGAAGCACGACGAGAAAGTTTTATTATAAGAAAATATACTAATATATAGTACCTACACGTACCCGCAAAACTATCGATCAATAGTGTCGTACTTTGCTATATAGCGTACAGTCAGACCGAACATAAATAAAATTATGATCATCGGACACACCTCCTTATGTTTTTCTTTTTTTCCTTTATTGCTCCTATGGACATTACAAAACTTGTTTTTAAACGACTTTCCGACAGAAAAGAGTGTAGTATATTCAGAGTTCATCTATGAATGATTTTCGTTTCTTTATTCCACCATAATATCTAAACACGTAGACCGATTTAGAAGTGTGTGGTATTGTTAGAATCATTAAGTCATCACGAATCATTATGGCGTTTTTGAAGTCAAAGTGTTCATAAGGTACATTTTAACTGCCCATAAAAAGGATATTTTTTTATTTCTTGTGTGGGGCTTTTCTAAGGTCCTTATGATGAGCCTTGTAACACTGCAACCATTGCTGATCTATTGTGTTCGCCACCTACTATAGTTCTGCGCTAAGCCTTGTGTCATTTAAGCACCGCAGCAGGCTTTTGGCGCCAGATTGTTTTACCTCCTCAGGTTGGAGGTAATGACCACCCAAGTGGATGTATCTTTTACGCAACAGCGGGCCACACTCGCACATGAGGTGCAGGAGCACGTTGACTTCAAAAACGCCAAAAGCTCTTCAGTTGTCTTGCTAGGATATAAACGTGTCCTTCTCGATTTTATAAGGCATCATTATCGATCATTATGTACATAAGTTTGTCTTGAATATTTGTTGTCTTGCTAGGATATAAACGTATCCTTCTCGATTTTATAAGGCATCATTATCGATCATTATGTACATAAGTTTGTCTTGAATATTTGTTGCATTTCTCTGAATTATTAACGAACAAACATTTTTATCACTCATTACAGAATCTCCCCATTCACCGTTACTACGCAAAAGTTTAACTTGTATGGTTACTTTATCATTTTATAGTAAAGAGTGTGAGCTGTAATCGTCTACTATCGCAAACCACCTCAGAGGATCAAGACAGATTTCATCATGTCCTAAGTTCAATTCTGTTGGTTGGCCAAATATTTGCATTGCTTCCAGTCGGTGGTATAAAGGCCGAGTCAAGTGCTGACTTAAGGCGAGTCAAAAAAAGAATAGATTTATTATGGTAGATTTAAAATTTTTAATAAATTATTTTTCAGATTCAAGCTGAAATCATGGAGACTTTTGTACTCAGTGGTCAGCATCACTGGAATTGCAGCAATGGTAGCTTTTACGGCATACAGACTTACGTTGATTGGCGTTTGTTTTTACAACAGTTGTAAGAATGTTTTTCTGCATTTAAACCTGTCCATTCATTTATTTTATTTATGTATTTATTTAATATTTCCTTGTAAAATGAAATTGGCAAAAGTGATTCCTGTCTATAAAAAAGGTGCTCGCGAGGACAAAAATAACTATCGTCCAATATCACTTTTGCCAACTTTTAGTAAAAATTTTGAAAAAATTATTTTACAGCAAATTAGCAATTTCTTCGCTATAAATAAGATCTTAACTCCGAAACAATTCGGGTTCCGCGAGTCGTTGTCCACAATAGATGCGATTGCGGGTCTTATGGAAAAGTTGCTCTCCAGCCTGGATAAGTCGGAAAAAACTCTGGGCTTATTCTGTGATCTATCCAAGGCCTTTGATTGCGTCGATCACACCATCTTGCTATGTAAACTCGAGCATTATGGCGTTCGAGGCAGGGAACTAAATCTAATAGTCTTATTTGCAAGGACGAACACAAGTAACTAAAATACAAAATGTTGTTAGTAAACCCCAGTTAATTACGCAAGGAGTGCCACAAGGCTCTATCCTGGGTCCATTTCTTTTCCTTGTGTATATAAATGACATACCAGATTGCGTGATATCAGATAATGACGAAATTACCCTTTATGCAGATGATACTTTCTAATTTTCAGTGATGCAAACTTAGATACTTTAATCAAGCGAATTGATGCCACGGTGAAAAAGCTGGGTACTTGGTTCCACGTAAACCGACTATCCCTTAATGCCTCTAAATCAAATTCAATTCATTTCTCTCTTCGGCCTTCCCGAGATAACGTCATTAGCATCCGCTATGGTGAAAATGACATTGAAAATGTTGACCATGTAAAATTTTTAGGTATCCATTTAGACAGTAAACTCCAATGGTGAACTCATTTGGATGAATTGAGCGGAAAATTAGGTAGTGCCACGTTTGCTATTAAAAAAATTAAAATGTTGTGCGGCTTTGAAGCCGCAAAGTCTGTATACTTTGCATATTTCCATTCCTTACTAAGTTATGGTCTCATGTTTTGGGGAATGACGGCAAATTTGGTAAGAATCTTTAGACTTCAAAAAAGAGCGATTCGCAATTTATTTACCATATCATCGCTAACATCTTGCAGGCCGTATTTCGTTGAATCTGGTATCATGACAATGTATGCCGCTTATATATACCAGGGTGTTATGTACGCACGAAAAATATCAGCACCACTCCAACAAATTCGGATGTTCATTCGCACAACACGCGAAACAAACAAGACTTGCGTCCTTGCAAAGTGCGACTAAGTAAGGTTAGAAATAGTTTCCTGTATCAGTCCAATATATTTTATAACAAGATTCCATTGTGCGTCAGGGGTCTTGGAGACGTTCAATTTAAGAGCAAGGTCCAGGATATACTTATTAAGAACCCAATGTATTCTGTTAAGGACTTTGAGAGTATTGATTTTCCTAATCTTCTATAATTATTTATATTACAATCTTTTCTTATTTTTGATTTTTTTTTAAATTTTATAACTTTGATTATTTACATTACTATTTACATTACAAGCATTGATTATCAAAGATGGATTATAATAAAAAAAAATATATTGACCATTTCTATTGCGACATTGTTATTGATTTAACTTTATATTTTTTATAATCTTAATTTTACTGTTTTATAACCGACTCTTCGTTTTTATACTTTGACTATCTGCAGTATTTAAGCAGTTCCAATTATTTTAAAAAGATCTTAAATCTTTATTTTAAATTGAAATATTAATTATTTTACAATTAAAAAATAATGGTCGATATTTAAAAAAAATATTTTACCACATAAGTTATAATACCAGTTACGCAACTTGACTATACCAAGAGTAGGGATTCCTACCAGCTGGCTTATTAAAATAAAAAAAAAATAAAAAAAAAAAATAAAAATAAATCGTAGGAACTGGATTATAAGTATTACAAAAATGCCCCAAACATGCACTATCAATGGTCAAAATATGTACCTGGGGGCGCACTAGTTATATATGAATCTCGAAATATTAGACTTTCAAACTTCTAATTTGGTACACAGATGTCTCTTTGAATCAAAATCACATTGAATTATCTCCGATATATTTGTGTAAATAATTAAATAGAACATGTTTAATGCGTTGCATCCTCACCATTTTATTTTTATTTTATTTTATTAAATTTTTATAGCAAACTTACAGATAGTAAATATATAATACTAGTATTTTAAAAACATATTCAAACGAAATAACTTTACTATCATATGAATGGTTTGCAATGCTTGCCTTTTTAAATGAACAGAAATAACATGAACACGTTGATAGTAGAAAAAATATAATAAAGCAAATAATAATATAAGGGTAGGAAAAGTAATAATTAAATAAGTTGTTAATAAGGTTATTTGGATAGAGCAAAATAGAAGTGTGAGTAATTGGATAATAATATTTATTATTCATAACATGATATAATACAATAGTATGTTTTAATATAATATTCATATAATACAGTACATTAGGATGGCAGTTAGTGAAATCTTAAGAAGTAGGAGATAGGCTAGGTATGATTGAGTCTTTTATTAAATTAATGGCTAATATACTATTGAAGCTCGTCACCGATGAGCAATTCCCATCGTTGACTCTCGATACATTCGACTCTTATCGCGGTACGGTGTGAGTTCCTCGATTGAAAAATTGACATCATGCTTAAATCATTCCATAATTCCTGGGTCAGTTGCCAGAAAAGTTTTGGGTTGACAAAACCGATTTTCGTTAAATATCGAAATATTTGACCCTGGTATTTGCATATATCCAGAGGTATTTTATAATATAATTTAGGCGTTATTTATTTAAAATTTCTAAAATTACTTCGGTTAAATAATGGGACTTCTGTTTGCACTATGTTACTTTCGACCATACTATCGATGCTCAAAGCAATTACTTTATTTTCTTCTACAGCTAGTCTAGTATTCTTCACTTCCGCGGGATTAGCGAACGCCTTATTCTTAAGACTGGCTATGCGCTGGCCTGAGCTGGTCCATAAAATTTCAAGGATAGAAGATGCTATGGAGGAATCTACCAGAAAGAAAAACATCGGAAGTTATTGCAAAAGTTTTTTTTTTGCTGTTTTATTTTTAGCTGCCGGTGAGTAGGATGATGTATTTTTATTTATAACTAGCTGCGCCCAGCGGTTTCACCCGCGTGGTGATGGAAAATTGTGATAATGATGATAGAAAACCATATATCTTTATAAATGATAGCCTATGTGTTATTCTGATGTGTAAGCTATATTATTGTAAAGTTTCATCATAATCCATTCAGTAGTTTTTGCGTAAAAGAGTAACAAACATCCATCCATACATACAAACTTTCGCGTTTATAATATTAGTAGGATAGTAGGATAGAATTTTAATTTCGAATGTCAATTTCTTAGATTTTTTTTCTACTTACTTGACAGCTATCGTTATATTTTACATAATTCACGCTATATCTTTATAAATTATAGCCTATATGTTATTCTGATGTGTAAGCTATATTATTGTAAAGTTTTATCAAAATCCATTCAGTAGTTTTTGCCTGAAAGAGTAACAAACATCCATACATACATACAAACTTTCGCGTTTATAATATTAGTAGGATAAAATTGAATATCTCTTTATTTGCAATTATAATATTGTATAGTTGTTATTTAACATAATTACTGCATAATATAAATTTGATTTATAAGCGATATAAATGCACTTCGGGTAACTACTCAAATGTGCTTAAAAACAGGTTTATTAAATACGCTTTTATATAATCAGTTACATTAAAAGTGGTCGCCCAAAAACTTTTGACCAATATCATATATGAATCGCTAAATGCAGAAAGGGCACTTTTTGACTTTTTTAAACTTTAGAGGAGAGCCAAATTGATTATATCTGGTACCTTGAATCCTACAATGCTGAAAAAAATCATGTAGGTATCTCCTCATTTATTTTACCTTATTGAATAATAAAAACAAACACAACAAAATTATATTTGATAATCAGTTAAAAAATAATAATAATTTTAAAATGTGCCCTTTCTGAATGAAAAAAAGTAAGTGTTGATTACACTAATAATAAAACCACAAGTCAAAAAGTGCCCTTTCTGCTTTTAGAGATTCATATATAATATTTTCTGATAAAATAAAATTTCTTATAGTCAATCAAATTTAATATATCTGTTAACCCTTCAGGCCTCGGCCCCTCAGCCGATTGACATATCGATGTCCCAAAAAATTTTTGTAAAAATTAGTAAAACGAATTATGATACTGTCTCACCAAAACAATAATTACTGCCAAACCACTGTACCCATAAATAAAATAAAACATATGTATAATAAAATAAAACATGAAATTAAAATTAAATTAAACGGAGTCGTCACGCTGAATCGTGTTGTGGTCGATATCGGCCAATTGGAGCTCTTCGGGGGGGGGGGGGGAGGGGGAATAATAAAATAATAATTTACAAAATAGAAAAAGGCAATTTTTATTATTTTTATTTGTTTTTGTTTCAGTTGAGCACACCTTTGCAAAACTAGCTGGAATACAGGAAGTGAAAATGTGCGATCATAAGATACCAAAATTGCAGGCATATTATATGCATTTTTTTCCACAAATTTTTCAATTCCTATCATTTTCTTATATTAAAGCATTAATAGTGGAGGTACGTCAAATCAAATATTTTGAAAGATATATTCAGTAACGATATAATCATCGTTTATGAAAAAAATGGAAGATGTAAACAGTGCAGCAAGCAGAAATCAAGTTATGTTTATAAAAACGACATGTGATGTGATTAATAAATTTGATTTTAAATAATAGTTTAAGGTTAGTAATTTTGAAATAACTTTTCGTTTTCAGTTGGTTAATCTTCAAAGCACTTTCAGTTGGAATTTTATGGATCTGTTCGTAATTGTCGTCAGCTGCTATTTGACTGAAAAATTTCAAGAGATCAACTCAAGATTAGAAGATGTAGGAAGAAAGGTAGAAAATATCCCATGAACTATCAATATTTTTAAAGCGGCAAATTCCGGTTTTTAATGACTTTGATGTTGTCAACTACTACGGGCGAAACCGTCACCCCAGGAAGTTATAACTATATTTAATCATTGTTTTAACCGTGGGATGTACGCAGAGGCGACACAATCCACCATCCAACTAAACAAACATGTTCGTGAAAGTACAACGCCTTACCGCGAAGTAATGGGAATTGAAACCAGCGGGCAGCATTCAATCCCTCACTACCAGATTTGGCTGGATCTCTCCATCCTCCAGTCTGGTCCCAGGTTCGAAGTCGATTAGGCGGCCTTCACCAGCAGTAATTCAATTCGAATTTATCGCGGACAGTGTCGCCCTTTGCGCTTCTTTCCCGCGAACAGGGATGCCAACCGGTCGTTTCAAGAGTAGCACCAGATTAACAACTAGGTTTCAAGAGTTGACACCACGTCAACAACCACTCCCGCTTCTTAAGAAAAGTATTAGACTATTTCCAGGACCCCGGTTTTCTACCGGAGTGCACAGTCGATTGGCTGAAGCTCAACGGTACCTCAAGGTCACCCCCCCAGATGATCCAAACCCATGTCCACGACAGAGCCGTGATAGGTAAACAGAGTCCTTTCCAGGTTCAATTCCATTCGAGGAGGCTACCGGATAGGAGTTGTCTGCAAGGAGCCGTTAGCTAGTTTCTAAGGATTGAGAGATTCTGAGAATCTGGTAATAATTACATCTACTTTTCAGGACTTACCAGAAACATTTTGGAAGGCAATTCGTGAAGATTTTGCCAGGTTGTCTGTAATGGTCAAAGTTGTCGACGAGGCTATAAATGAAATTGTTTTACTATCCTTTGTGAATAATGTATATTTCATTTGCTTACAACTATTCAACAGTTTGATGTATGTATTTACATATTATTAAAAAAATATATAAACATCCTAATGAATTAGTAAAATTAAAATAGACATATAAAATGCACAAATAAAGTTGTCAACTACAACGGGCGAACCCGTCACCTCAGGAAGTTTTAACGATTAGTCGTTCTATCTCCTGTGAAGTCAACGCAGTAGACTTGAACAAAACAGTCCACCGTCAAGCTTTGCCACATACACATAAGAGGCCAACGCCTTATCCGCGAGGTAACCAGGAATGTTGCCCAGCGGGCTTACACTCAAGCCCTTACTTCCAATTGCGGCCAGATTACTCCGACCTCTCGACTGGTTACGAGTTCGAGGTCGCTTGCGAAGCGGCTTCGAACTCGTACTGTGGAAATATGCAAAATAAATGGTTTTAGCTGCTTCAAAACTGCATAAACTTCTTATCTTGCTAATGGCGAATATCGCACTGCACATTTTTTTACTGAGATCATTTAGGTGATTAGACCATTGTAATTTTGATCTATTTCTAATCCGAGAAATTTCGTGGAGGAGACATTTTCTAGTTTGCCAGACCCAAAGTATACCTACGTCTATTTCATTATAATTTCGTCTATTTCATGTTTAAGTTAAAACCTCGAACATATTTAAGTTAGTCCTCTCCGTTAAGTCCTCTCCTCTCCTGTTATGAAGCGGTGAAACGGTGTAAACCGAATCTATCGCGGACCACGGTGTCCTTTGCCTGGCTGTTCCATCCAGGATCGGGTAGCTGATGGTCGTTTCAAGAGCAGTCGCCGTAATGTGTGCAACCCATCCGCCCTATAGAAAAGATTACTGCTTCCAGACTCCCCCGACTGTTAGTCAGAATGCACAATCAATTGGCTTACGCGGCGCGGTGAGCAGACCGTCCAGGAGCGCCAGAAGGTTCACTCCTAGGGGAAACTAGCCCAAAGGCCAGAGGCTAGGCCGGGAAATCTACCCGGGCTCGCACTTCATGCGTGGATGCCGCCGAATGGGTGTTGACCCGTGAGTGTGACCAACCCTGAACAAAATGGGTCTTTGTGGCCAACTCAGCAAGGGCCCATTTGCTCCCATATAAAATGCACAGAAAAGAAAATTTACAATAATCTTCCAAAAGTGGAAACAACATTGCAGTCGGTGTGTTCAGTTAGAAGACAAATATTTTGAAGGAGACCATTGGAATAGCCTATATGTAGCCTATACATCTTACAGAAAGAGAATATAAAGGTTTACCGAGTTCTCTGCTTTAAGAGGCCGTGCCGGCCGTGAACTTCTCTATTGAAGTTCGGAGTTCTTCTTATTTCAATGGCTTCCCGGATCATGCGAGGAAAGTAGAATTGTTCCTTGGATAGAACAATGGGATTTTGAAACTGCATCCAGTGGTTACTTCCGCTATCCAATATATGTTCGCAGATCGCCGATTTTTCTCGCTGAACGTTTTTAACAGCTTTGATGTGTTCTGTCAGTCGCGTGGCTATGGGCCGTTTCGTTTGTCCAACGTAGGCTAGACCGCAGCTGCATTCGACTTTATACACACCCGGGGTTTGCAGTGGTATTACATCCTTTACAGGCCTCAAAAATCGAGCTATATTTTGGGTCGGTTTGAAGATCGTTTTTATATCGAATCTGTTTAGCATCTTACTTATTCGATCAGTCACGCCCCTGACGTATGGTAAGAATCCTCTTGTTCTTACCACTTCGAACTTCAATAGAGATGACGGCTACAAACTCCCTTCTACGTGGAACCCTCTTCTTAAAATGTTCCCGCCGCCGAACGCCGAACGCAAAGACGTAAAACAGGATACAGTGAGTGTTGTGTGCAAGACGGATTTTCAAAATTCCCGCGCCCCGAGCCCGGCCCCCCACCACAGTTATAACCTACGCAGTGGCGGCAGCGGTTTGCGGCCTACCCGCAAAACAACGGACTGACAGCACGTCAGTCTACCCTAGACAACGGCGGCTGCAACGTCACCGAAACGTCGGGTCCTACAAATTTCACGCGGTAAATTCGTTTTCTATCCTATTTATAATGTCAAACAACCGCGATAGTCTTCGATTTTATATGAAGTAATACCTTTTTACTCTTCAATCTTCAGTTTGAAATTTACTGCTTGTGTCGTAGATTCAATCAAGCACACTGAAGGCATTCTAGTGCTAGACAGAATTTAATATAAACTTATCAGCAGTCGCACCTCCGGTGGCTTTAAGAAATGCCGTTTTATTTGCTTGAGCGAGTGAAATCAAGTTAAGATAGAACTCACCACAAGGGACAATTTCCTCTTTTTATCAGGCAATAAAACCCACAAATCAATTGAAATTATACAATAAAAAATCTGCTCTGTTATTTGCTCAAAACAAATGAAACTAAATAAACAATGAAGTTGAGCACGCTGCAGCTTCTACCCTCGCATTTTCAAGCCTGGCATATTCGTCAGTACAAAACTCGTATTCTTCTTGTAGTGCTATCTCCTAAAGAAGTTTGGCAACTAGAGTTGTCAACTACAACGGGCGAACCCGTCACCTCAGGAAATTTTAACGATTCACGAAGGTTGGCAATCATCTTGCTGATTTCAATCTTGTAGACCGCCGTACGGACCAATGCGCCAGTGCCCAGCTATAACCACTGGCGTAGATTTTGAAACCATGATGTCATTGGCCGTCTAGGCCTCCTTTGCCTTGAATTTTGCCCTGGGTTACTATTTGCAGAAGTTCGTATTTGGGGTTGCGCATTATGTGGCCTAAGTATTCGAGCTTGCGTCTCTCTATGGTTTTGAGTACCTCTGTCCCTTTTTTATTCAGTCTTTGAAGGACTGTTGTATTTCGAACCTTCTGGACCCACGATGTTTTAAGCATTCTCCGATACACCCACATCTCAAAAGCTTCAAGGTGCTTGGCCATCCTTTCTGTGAGTGTCCATGCCTCAGCTCCATATAGGAGGACGGAGAATACGTAGCATTCTGCTATTCGCGTGCGTAGATTAAGGCTCAAATTACGGTCACAAAGGACTTTCTCCATTTTTCGAAAGGCGCTATGGGCTTGCTAAAGTCGGCATTTAATTTCGAGACTGTGGTCTTCTTTGTCGTTGACTATGACACCCAGGTATTTGTATTGGCTCACTCTTTCAAGGTCTGTACCATCGATATTTATGAAAGAGTTTGACGTTGACTGCAGGGTTCGACTTAGTACCATGTTTTTGGTCTTTTTGGAGTTGATGTTAATGCCGTATAACGCACTCGCTACGGCAACGATGTTCACGAGTGTCTGCAAGCTCTACCTGGGGTCAGCTATCAAGATATTGTATATATATATATATATATATATATATATATATATATATATATATATATATATATATATATATATATATATATATATATATATATATATATATATATATATATATATATATATTATATTAAAAATTATTCTACGTAGACCATATCGCCATCCCACTAATGAACTTTATAAGGAAGCTAAAGTTCTTGACTGTAGGCAACTTTTTCTAAAAACTTCCCTCTTAAGGCTATTTTTGGACAGTAACTCAAATTTAGGAATAATTCAGAACCGGCGACCAACGAGACAAGTTTTAGAAAATAGCTCAATAATACCCAGAAGGAAAACATCATTTGGACAAAGACATTACTCTTTCATTGCGCCGAGATTTTACAATCTGATCAATATGGAAATAAAAATGAACTTGACATTTAGGGAATTCAAAAATAAACTAAAGAAATGGTTATCGAATCACGACAGACTAACCATACATCAAATGTTAGAAATAATAGTATAATAAAACTTAGGTGCACAAATTATTAAACATATATGTTAAGTATATTTTAACATTGAACTAACTACCAAAAATTATTTGACTTTGACAATGAAGTATACTTTTTAGACTAGGTAATTTTATATTAATAAATATTAATGACCGTTTCTTCCTTTTCTCACATATAACTTTATTTATTTTATTTAATCGAATTTTATATGATATTTATTGCCGATTAAATAATGGAATTGCATTTTATTTATTATATTATCTTTTAATATTTTATTATTATTATTATTTTTTTATTTTATTCTGAAGACCACATTTTAGGGCAATTTAGTGTCATTAGCTTTTTACTAAAACTTGTATATTTGTAAGCAACTAAGCAATCAAGCAAACTTGATTGTAATATTGGAGTCCTGTCCACCCTAGAACGGGCTAGTCCCAGTTGGGTGACAGAAACAAATAAGCAAAAGGTTAAGGTTTTGCCATTCGGTTCCTGTTATTTTTATAAGCTAATCAATGTTTCATAGTAATTAATTCTTAAATAAATAAATAAATAAATAAATAAATAAATATATATATATATATATATATATATATATATATATATATATATATATATATATATATATATATATATATATATATATATATATATATATATATATATATATATATATATATATATATATATATATATATATATATATATATATATATATATATATATATATACATATATTGCTTTGCGTAATTTACCACAGGTTAGAATGAAAAGACCACTGATTTTGAAAGCCCCGTTGCAAGCCCATTTGTGCGAGCGAGATGACTAGCTGAACTCAACGGTGAGATTGCAGTGAGTTGCCTTGTCGATAACCTGTTTTGTCGCGTGGAGCAATATTTATTGGTTTAGCAAAATCATTTATTGGTTTAGCGATCTTTTTAAGAAAGAGGCATTATTTGGCTTATACGAA
Organism: Micropterix aruncella; assembly: GCA_944548615.1. Classification (NCBI taxonomy): domain Eukaryota; kingdom Metazoa; phylum Arthropoda; class Insecta; order Lepidoptera; family Micropterigidae; genus Micropterix; species Micropterix aruncella. Next base: position 22,021,017 of record OX155968.1, on the reverse strand, counting down.
GGAACCGCTACTGTACGTATGTATATAATAATATATACATATACCTAGTCCTAAAGCACTTACACATAATACCATAATAAATATAAATCTAATTAAGTATTTGTGAGGGACCACCCCTCACAAGACTCCAAATTATTCGATGTGAGGTGGTGGTGTCAACTTACGAGCTATCTCCGTATTTAAAGGCGGTTATGATGAAGAAGAGGATATTTATTGATTGAATCGATTGAATATTGCCAGTTATAACGATTGCCGAATTAACGAGTGCCCGGATTACTTTATCGAGACGCGAGGGTTGCGCGACGGAGGTTATGTAGGAAAGTGGATGAGGATTGTATGTGTGCTCCTAGTATCTTGTACTGGGCACGACTCGAGTCTGTGGGATTACAGACTGATGCTTCGAGACTCAGGGAAAATGAGGAAAGGATACCAAGGAGCCGGATCCGTTGAGCGACCTCGTAAGATATGCCGGATATGCCGGATATACCGGATATGCCGTCGCAACCTTAGGGGAAGGTGATCAATCGGGGACTGATAATTTGGTTGTTTTTTGGGCAGTTTATATAGGCCGTGCAATGATGCAATTTGAAATATTCTGAGTAAAAGTATTGTTTCATCGTGCTGATTCATAGCTGTCAAAATAATAGCTTAATTGTTTCAGTGGATTTCACTGGAAATCGATGCATTTGTTGATCGTATGTAGTGGACTTAAGGTTCGTTACATATTCCCAGTTGAGAAAAAGTCAATAGTCGATGTCTCAAAATAAGAACCTAACATTAAACGGTTAATTTAATTACAATGTGGTCTACACAAAATAAATGAAACCATAGTAAAAGGAAAAGAAATCCGAAAACGCTAAAAGTTTAGACGCATAATTAAAAATATTAGCGAATAACTAATATCTAGCGATTATTATATACTTTTTATGCATGAAGATTGTGAAATTCATTGCAATGTTTGTTCAGCAGGTCAGGTATGTGGGATAGCTACCAGCATATCACATACTTCACATATTCTTTTATTTTTTTGATGACAAGAACACTTGCGGTTACGATGTGTGCAGCACAAGTTAGTATCGTGTCTAAAAAGCTCGCTTCAACTCTGTATTCTGTACCGACGTCAAATTATAATATCGAGGTAAAAAATATACTTTTTATTTTTATTTAAACGTATAATGTTCCAACATTTTAAATATTACGCGGCTCATCACTTCCATGACGCGATATATTTTATTCTTCTTCTTCTTCTTCTTGACGATATTCTTCTTCTTCCCCGAGTGCTATTACCAATGTACCGAGTGCTATTACCGATACGTTGGTCTTGTCAAGTCGTTGTTGTGTAACATAGCTATGAAAACCATTTGTAAAGTGTTATTATTATTATTATTATTACTATTACGTAAAGCCATTGATTATATAGTAGTGTGGGCCGCTACAGTATGTGTTTTTTTTTTTTGTTTTTCTAGAATTCTAATAGCTGCCAATGTATGCTAAATATAGCCATAAACGACCCTCTAAAAGTATATATAACTAATTATATGTCTTCAGTCTCCCCAAAGAGCTTTTATTTTGTGAAAAAAAGTGAAAATTATCAAAACTCATACGGTAGGTGGTGCAGGATATTTAAATGAAAAATATTTTTTTAGCGCAATTATATATTGAATTATAAAGATAGAATGTTACAGAACACAAAAATAGTTTTTATTACAGTTCAAAACATAAATTAAATTGCTTATTCCGGATTGAAATTCGCCTTAAATTCAAATTTTGGCATTATTTTTCTTGACGCCAACTTGGCGTGAAGAAACTTCTCGGTTTTCTTGGCCACATACTTTTAATGATGCTTCAGTTACAGCTTTAACACATCGTTCCACAGCTTGTGTGTTGCATGGAAAACGTGGAAAATCTAGTTTTGGGACGCCATGTAGTAACGCATGCATCTCCGCATTGGTCATTTTCTGTAAAATTGGAGGCGCAGATATGTGCACCTCTGTCCAGTTTATCATGTCTATGTATGACTCAGCTTCGAAGTTTAATTGTGGTACCACAAATGTGCGAGGTGCAGATGTAGAACACGCGCTGTTTCGACTCTTCAGGATGCGACGTATGCCAAGTTGTCTAATAACTGGGTCATCATCTGTTATCATTGCGATCATAATATTTTCGGGATGAGCAAAGTAGGCATTCCTCTGAATTACTGGATCAATTATGACTTTCAAGTCCTGGGGTATGTACCGTGAAGATTGAATTATTTTCCATAGATGTCTTGGTCCATCTTAGCACGACGGGTGTGTCTTTATGGCCAACCAGGCGGGGGCATACACTTTCATCACAAATGTGGCCAAAGTTACTAAGTTAGGTGACGGGATCGGTTGATATGTAGAGACGTAAAATTCTATTAGCTGTCGTAATCCAGCGGGCATGTGACATGGTTCCTGGTAGACAGTTCGCTAGGTCTGGAGGACACACACCAGTATGCACACCTCTGCAAATATCATATAAATATTTTTGATCAGTGCTCAGATCTTGTGGGCGAATGTTGGGAAAATCGACTTCAATCGCGTTACTTTGAATTTTTCACAATTTTTTAGGGCTATACCAATTGGTCCAGAGAAGGCACGCGGTCCACTTGTAGCTCCATCGAGATGAACCAGTATATGTCGCAAGGGCATCTCGTTGGCATGAAGTAAAAAAATCAACCACTGCAATGATCTTTTCAGATTATTTTCTATAAACCGAATAACCCCTCCACTTTTACCCGTGTTGACATTGGTACCATCGCAGCCAATCGCTATCAAGTTCTCAAGCGCATTATTTCCAAATTGGTTTAATATGGATTTTCCTACGCTTATTGCTGTTCCTGAACAGGGAACCACATGCACGAAGTAAGAAGAACCTGGTTCTTGCAAGATGGTGATATGTTCTTCCAAAACAACTCTGCGGTAGAATTTTCTACCTATTTTGGTATTTTTTAGGGTTCGGTCTTTGCGTTCATCGAAAAATAATCCTTGAATTGAACTTGCATACTTTTCCTTAACAATTTTACTCCGCATTCGTTTTCTTTCCCGTCTTACTTTATTTTGATCAATCACTTGACTCAAGTCTTCCTTGGTGACGATTTTATAATCGTTGAGAACAGCAGAACTGCTGCTGCTCTGTCCGATATTCCAAATCTATCGCACATCTTGGAAAGCACTGGTAGTTTTCTCGATTGTCGACAGGGTTTAGTTAGCTTCTTAGCAGGCATATCTGAATCAGAATGTGCCGACAGTGCCGATTAATTAAAATATAGTCCTCTTTTTTCTTCATCTCACATTCTTTTTCATGTCTTTTCAGGGGTATAAGAAGTAGGTCTCTTGCATTCCTCGCTTGTGTTTTGGCGATCTTCTTTGTTGTGTATATGTCTGTATTATCAATTATCATTTTTCTTTCAGATCTCTGGTCTTTAAGGATCGCTTGATCTATTATGGGGACTTGTCGCGATTTTTCGCAGTCACAATTTTTCTTGCACTTGCAAGCAGCTATGTCGAAGAGAACACTGCTTAATTTTTTGAAAGATTCGACTTTTATTTGATAAGAGGCTGTATTTTTGCGGTCTTTTATTGGGTTTAGCAAATTTTTATATTTCAAATGAAAAGCTTTAATCATTTGAATAATTCTTGCCAAAGTCACAGTAGGAATTGAAGATTTTTTCCAAATTTCGATAAGTTTTTGCGCCACTGTATTTGAAGGATTATTTTGTCCACTTTTTGATTTGATTTCATGTCTTTGCCACTCACAACATTTTACAACATCCGCATAAGTTGGAAGCACATTGTCTTGTAAGTCACTTAATGTTCCAAAAATTGGACATGTTGTCAATTGTCTAGTGTTTTTTATCATTTTGAATGTTCACTGGTACTTTTATAAACACTTCACGTTAGTACATAAAGAAAATCGTAGCACGCACTGGCGTCTGGCACGCAGTGTACTCGAACGAGTACGAAGACTGACTGAATACGAGGCGCGACCGTGTGCGTCGCGAGCGCCCGTTTCGTGCGGAAGTGGAGGTTGCGGGAGGGGATGCAGTGTAGCACTTGGGTAAGCTGGTGAAGTGTACTATTTTGAAGTATTGTGCTAACCTTAGTGATGCGATATTTCAATATCGGATGAACTTTAATTTTTATTTTGTGCCCTAAACAGCGGGTATTTTTTAAGTATTTGAACATATTTCAGGCTTCTTGGGGAGGCTGAAGATATAATAATTTAGCAATAATTATTATATAATCTGAAATGGCATTAAATTTAGCATATCAAAATTGCTATTAGGTTTTGAAAATTGGAAAAAAAAATTCAGCCCGCACTATTACATAGTGTAGTAATCAATGGTAAAGCCTACAAGCAAGGCATTAATGTCTAGAAACATAAGACGTTCAGAAAGTACTGTAAGTCTACTTCGAATAAAAATCTATCTATCTATCTATCTAAGGTACTACCGTATCTCGCCAGTCAACCCAAGTATCGACATACTTTTAATATTAACCCTTCCTATATGAGTTAACCATTTTTGGTTAGACGCTTACAAATGCTAAAATTGTATCTAACCAATATTGGTTAGGGCGCTCCGCGCTGCGTTTTTAAATATTTATTCATTATTATCTTAACCCTTGGAGTAAATGGGTATTTTCATGGATGCATCTGTCTCTTTTGCAGGATTTTTGGCGACATCGACCTTAAAGTACTATAACTACGAAACTACTACACCAATCATAAAAAGAACAACTGCACAATGATTGCATTGAAATTTCGAATATAGAATATTGAAATATCATTTTGTAAAACAATTAGATAATTATGAATAAATATGAGAACGTCAAAGAAGTGAAAAAAACGCGGAACCAGATCTGGTCATATCATACTCAACGGATAATTGTTTCAGAACCAGATTTGGTCGTATCATACTCAAGGGGTTAATTGTTTGACGAGATAAGGTTATAATATTATAAATTTCAAATTTCAATGCGATCATTTTACAGTTATTCTTTTTACGATCCGTATAGTATTTTAAAAGTTATGGTCGTTTTTCTCAAGGCCATCGACTTCACGCGCAAAACTGTCCCGGGCAGAAGTGACGACTAAATTTTTACCCCGCGATAGGAGGGGTTAACATTCCTAAAATTAATTAATTTATTTATTTTAAACATAACATGCGAAATTCATAAAATGGTCATACCAAGTAATGGTGCGAAGCAAACGACGACCCACATTCACATGACCATGCGCGGCGCATGCCCAACTAGGCCGAGTAAAGCCTGTATCTGGGCATACGATCTAACATAATCTAACGTATTTACTTATACAGAAAGTTTCATAAGTCATGGCGCAACCAAAAAGAGGCGATAGGACGGGTCATTTACTATTTAATTAAAAAACTATATTTGACGACCTTGGAGCCAGACTGGTCTAAGTGACATTTTTAGCAAAATAGACTTTTTTGCATAATGCCATATAAACATCACAATTCTTCCATGCCACACTGATCTAAGGGCTCTTCAGTGATATTTTTCTTGATAAATCGCAACATCTCACTATAGAATTGGTGCGATCTGCAAAATAATAGAACGCTATAGTGATCTACGTAACAAACTGCACTTAGATCACAATGATCCCAATTTTACTAGAGTTTAAATAGTTTTTGGTTAACCAAAGTGATCTAAGGGCAATACAGAAACAAATTAAGCTCACTAAGTCCACTAGGTTATTAATTAAATCACTAAATAAGTCACTCATTAAATTAAGCTCACTAAGTTACAATGATGATTACACCGAAACTTATGAAACGGTTGACCTGAAACCAGACGGTATAGATTACAAAACTTTTTTTAAAACCTCAAGAATTATATACCGGAAAAAGCCACTGAAACTAGATCAATATGGTATCAAAAAATGCAAGACATAAAAAAACTCTCAAATTCATTCCACCCATCCATCACCCGTTTTATTTGACATTACATGCCCCGAGAAGAGGAGGCAGTGACGAAGCACCAGGCGATGATAACCTATTGCCTGCTGTAGTAGGTGATGATTCAGGTTTGGTTTATCTTATGATGCGAAAGAACATGTTTTTTTCCTTATAACTTTTTCCTAATTTTTCAAATTCCCTAATTTCCATAGTGATCTAACCGATTTTTTTTCATAAAACTAAGAATGTAAGCTTTATTTAATAAAATATTTTGACAAAACTATTTTCTATTAATTTGACACTCATTATAATTACACTTAACTTAAAAAATACGCGTGGCACTCGGGGACTGCCGCGGTAAAGCTATTGCATAGCATTTTTAACAACTTATGCAATTATAATTATTTATTCATTTTATTTTTTCTGATATCAGGTAACTGCGCTCTATCGGAAAACGTTGAAATTATTCCGAATCATTTGTGGCTGCGGTAGCAAATGATTCGGAATAATTTAAACGTCTTCCGATAGAGCGCCGAGCACGAATTTTTTATTCGATAAAGCAAAAAAACCGGATTAATCGAAAAAAATCGTAGATAAAAAGATAGATAATTAAATTATCTTTAAAATGGTGCAGGTTTCATAATAATACGCCAGATAGTATTTGCGTAGTAGGTAGTCGTTTTGTGTTCGGTTAGACCTAATTTCACAAATTAATTACACTATGTAATATAAACAAAATCTAAAATATTCAAAGCTATGAATATTAGGAATATGTTCTTGTTTAACATATATTTTTTTCGAATCGTAAGCAGTACTCGTTTAGACGTAATTATCAGTTTAAAATCATTAATTTTCGTTAAGAAATTTCTTCATTCGGTCGCCGCGCTGGCCTAGGCCCGCGATAAAAGCTATGCAATAGCTTAAAAAATTATAAAAGGCTCACAGATTATTAACAGCAACCTCTAACGCGTTTACCTCATTTTCTCAGAAATATACTTTTGTGGCTTAGACCACTCTGGCTTCAAGGTCGTCATTTGTCCGATGTTTAACGATTCAAAAGTTATCACACTTTTACTTTTATTCTAAAGTATCACAGCATTTAAAAATAAAAATAATTGAAAGCTCTACACCGCAATCATATGTCTTTATGTTATGTTAGTTATGCTTACAGTTAGTTATTCTTAGTTATGCTCTCCTTACTATTGATGTGTCCTTTTAATAACTTCCCAACAAATAAAACATTTTACTTTCGGGGGTGAATTAAACGCGTTCTTTACTTGATTTATAATAATGTTTTAGTTAGCAAATACGCCACGCAGGCACGCGTCTTCATCCCCGCCATCTTCTTTTTGTCCTTCTTCCGGCTACTCTGATGCTGCCATATCCGCAGTCCACCTGCCGGTAGAGTTGGACACTCAAACCGCGTGAAATTCAAAATTATCGATACACCACTACATTACAAAACATGTTTTGCTCTTGCAAAACATGTTTTGCTTTTGCATACATTGCAAAACATAGAAGCAACATTCATAAATACATTTCTATTACATAGAACACATCATTAGTAAGGAGTGTAAAAACAAAAAAAAATACGCGTGGCACTCGGGGACTGCCGCGGTAAAGCTATTGCATAGCATTTTTAACAACTTATGCAATTATAATTATTTATTGATTTTATTTTTTCTGATATCAGATAACTGCGCTCTATCGGAAAACGTTGAAATTATTCCGAATCATTTGCGGCTGCGGAAGCAAATGATTCGGAATAATTTAAACGTCTTCCGATAGATCGCCGCGCACGAATTTTATTCGATAAAGCAAAAAAACCGGATTAATCGAAAAAAATCGTAGATAAAAAGATAGATAATTAAATTATCTTTAAAATGGTGCAGGTTTCATAATAATCTCTATCGGAAGACGTTTAAATTATTCCAAAGCCGCAGATGATTCGGAATAATTTCAACGTTTTCCGATAGAGCGCAGTTATCTGATATTAGAAAAAATAAAAAAATAAAATAAATAAATAATTATAATTGCATAAGTTGTTAAAAATGCTATACAATAACTTTACCGCGACAGTCCCCGAGTGCCACACGTATTTTTTTTTTTTTTTTTTAGCCTTATGTATACAGCATATTTATTTTAGGAAAGAAAACTTTATAAATTAACATTAATATAGCCATTAATACATTTCAAAGTAGCAAATAATAAACCTCACCTATTTAAATAATAATAAACCTCACCTATTTAAATAATATAAAAGGAATGATCGTAGATAAAAATTATTTGACGAACTTATACTCCTCCGAATAAATTTGAACAAATTTAGTGCGGTGTTAGATTCAGATGATTTATCTTTGGTGGGTATTTGTAATGCGAAAAGTGACAACCGTTCAGTTCACATTCCGGTCTAGCGTATTGCCCTGTCTCGTTCACACAAACTAATTTCCGATTTTAGTTCACGAAGAAACGCAATCGAGCACAACGTGTGCGCTGTATGTTTTCCGAAATGATTACTTAGGGTCCCCCGATAGCCCGAATTGTCGGCAATATCGACATCCTTTTCCTCTCTATTTTATTTTTGTCCTTGGTAGGTAGCTCCTGGTATGCCTCCTTCTCGGGCCAGTCAGCCAAAAGTATCGTCAATCTTGTCGATATCTCCTTCTCTGCTGTGCTTCTTCTCATCCTTTGCGCGTTGTTTTAGACCTCGCCTCGAATAACATTTCTAGCGCGATATAAAATAGTTTGTATAAACTTAATAAAAACACATACAACATCAACCCTTTTACTTTTACTCCACATTAGCCCCCAAACGCTTCATTCGATTTAACTGAAATTTGGCATGCAGTCATCATTTGATCATGGCAAGAGTTAAAAAGCTTGTGGTTAAAATCGGTCTACCAGGCGGCGCACTAGTAACATTTCAATCTCGAAATATCGGGCTTATAGACTTGAAGTTTTATACACAGATGCCTTTTGTCACCAGTCAGTATATATTTTGAGTAAACGATTGAATTAAACTTGTTTAATGCGTTGCATTGTCGCTATCCGCGCTCGTCGCCGACTATCCCTTTTAATCAAGTCAGTCTCTTTTCCAAAAGGACATGACAATCAAAATCCTCCCATAGGTCCTTGGCTACTTGTCGGGAAAGTTTAGGGATGACACAACCGATTTTTATAAATTATCGATACCGATCGAAGAGATAAAACTATGCGAATTATAAAACACAGTTTTACAATTTAAAAAAAAAATAATTTCAGGTAGAACGATTTCTCCAGCAACTTTCATCGGATAACATAGCGATAACCGGGCTAGGATTCTTCAATGTTACCCGAGGATTAATATTGGCGGTAAGCGATATAGGATTTTTTTTTTATATATTATTCTTTTTTATCATTGTTTTTATTAAATAAAAAAAATGAATTTAAATTTCATTCATTTATTTATTAAATAACAATATTCATCTTATACATATGTTTACTATATAATTTAATAATAATATACATATGTTTTACTGCATATTCTACATTTCAGGTGGCCGGAACTATAGTGACATATGAATTGGTATTAGTTCAAACAAATAAGGTCGGTGATAAAGGTACATGCGATATATATAATCATGTGATATAATTAGGTACATACAGTAATATGTAAAATATATAAAAATATAAAAACCAATTTAATATCATAGTTGTATTTAATAAATAAACTCTGATTTTTAATATTAGGTTAATATTATTAATATACTTCTTTATTGGAAATATTACCTAAAAGCTCGGATACTTAATAACATTAATAGACACTGTTGCTGACCTTGTTTTATGAAAAAAAGTTTTGGAAGGAAGGGGAAGGGTTTGGTCACTTTATTTATAATTCGTAAAATTTAGATCTTCATGTATATTATTACATTTTTATTTAAAAAAAGTTAATTTTCTGCACATTTTATGCATTATTTGCTGAGGTAGATCATAGGTAGGTAATGGCACTTAAACAACAATATATAACATTATTTGCTAAATGATTCATTCATCTACAAGACATCATTCTCATTCTGCTGCAAGCTTCTGAATTGCAGTTTTCCTAGAGAATATATATTATATTTATCAATCGAGTCTCAATTTCTGAAATAATAATTGTTTTATTTTTAATTGAATTTTCATATTATATCAAGCTGTGCCTATAGGAACTATATTATATGTCTCGAAATTCAAAGCATAACAAGTACTTATTATTGTGGCGAAACTTTGGGTTTATATTATAATAAATATAACTAAAATCAATAAAGAACTCAATACCCTATAAATCATAAATCCGTTCATTCAATATTTCGGTTTGAAAAGTCTTCCTTAAATGTCTTTTTACTATCTATTTAAAATAATTTATTTATGTAAACCTACTTATAATTTAAACATAAAAAAGTCACTATAAGTGTGTTCTGTAGTTTTCTTCACTTGCGATATCTCTTTTGCTTCTCAGTTCGTAACAATCTTTGGCCACATTTGTTAATTGTTCCGACATCTTCGCTCCTGTTTCGGCTACCATTTTGGTGAAGTATCCTTGTGGATTGTTGAGTAGGGTGTGGGGATGGTCGAACTCCACTACCCTTCCGTAGTGCATAACCATAACCTGGTCGGAGTCCATGATTGTATTGAGGCGATGGGCAATGGTGAGGACTGTGCAGTCGAAAAACCGTCGCCTGATGGTTTGCTGGATGAAGTTGTCAGTTCTGGAAAGAATGTCAACATTGAAAATTAATCCAATAAAAATAGAAATGAAGATAAAACTTTTGCTGTAAATATAGCAATATTATGGCTTGAAGCTTACGTATATTAAGTTCAAATAGAAAAACATTAAAAAAAAACGACTGAAAGTTTGAGGTGTTGTATGTTTTTAATTATAAACGACTTTTCAATCTTTTATTTTTTTTAATGGAAGCTTATTTTGTCGAGTATATGACTGTCTAAATAACATTTCTATAAATGATTTATTAATAAAGCTGAAAACGTTGAAAACGATGTGGATATGTAAGGATTTGCTACTTCCTTGGTCGACATACAATGTTGTTATTATTTTTCTCAGACTGATTAAAAAATATAAATAGGGCTGACTTATTAGCTAAATCATTTTGTTTATGTTATCATTAGCTGCTTAATGTAGTCCTGAGACTGGATTTCTACGACAGCAGACGACTTTTTGGATTTTTCTATGTATGCTTTCAATGCTGTCGCTGTGCACTTTGTACAGCACTCATATTATTGCTAGTGCCACGGCGATAGTGACGTCGTAGCATATATAAATCAAAAATTTAGTGCTTATTAGTACCAGTATCAATGCTTGTAAACCGAAGCTGGAAACCAAATACTTTCGACGTACCAGGGTAGATCAAAAAATATATACAAAAATATAGAGTCACTATCACATTACATTACATTCCCATTAAATATCACTTTATTTGGTCGAGCAAATTGTGTATTTCTTGAAAAAAAAGCTGCCAAAAAAATCTACATTAAACTGAACTACAGAAAGGAAGGTGAATAATATATAGTCTACTTACTGTGGATCAACATTGGCAGTAGCCTCATCAAGTACTAGAATTTTATTGTTCTTTATGATGGCTCTGGCCAGGCATATTAGCTGTCTCTGACCTACTGAGAAGTTGGATCCTCCTTGGGTGATCTTATAGTCGAGAGAATGAACAGCGTCTTTTAGCTCCACCTGATGAAGAAAATAAGGTAAGTATCTATACACTTTACTCTAATTTTAATCTTTATAATAGTTCTTACAGTTTCCAGAGCTTTCCAAAGAGTTTCGTCGTCATATTTATTATAAGGATCCAAGTTATATCTCACTGAAGCTGAGAATAGTACTGGCTCTTGAGGAATGATAGATATGCTAGACCGTAGCTCCTGGAAAAATAAATTTAAATCAGTGATAGTTCGAGATAGAGATGGAAAAGAATGTGGTTAATCATAACGGCTGCTAAGGACCTGTACTAGAAAGAATGCAGTCGCATTCACGTGAAATCCCATAGTAAAAATAACATTTTAAAATCCATGATTTGCACGCCTGGAGCCATATGCGGTCCTCAACGTAAAATCTGTACTGTTAAACCGCCATAACTATATAAACGTACGTGATGCGGACGCTATTATTATCATCGCCCGAACGCAACAAGCCGCATCACGTACGTTTAAGTATGCTCGAGTACAAAAAAAAAAAACCCCGAAACCCACAAAGCATACGTGATACATCAAATTGTTCCTACGATTCTAAATCCAAAAAGGGTAATAAATGGGTTTCTTGTGTAAGAAATTGTCTGGTATATTGTAAATAATTATTGTTATTGAAATCTAATGGAAAACTTTTTTACCTACTTTATAGATAATAACCTTTAGGCGGGTAATAACCGAGAAAATGAGAAAAGCGGAAATAAAGATGGAATATTTATTTATTTTATTTTATTAAGGCACTAAGAAAAGAACTGGACATGTACATTGTTGCACATACATAATAGTTTAAAACAAAGATTAATGATAGTTAAGTGAAAAATATAACTCTATCCATATATTTCTGCTAGCATACCCAAGGAAAGGTGAAATCAGGCTGTGCTGTATGTTATGAATTATCATTATTTTTATTTTTTCGTCCGAACTGACGTATTAAATTTAATTGATATTAACATCAAGGTATCCAGTGCTCCGCCCAGAAACTGTCTTTCATGTACGGAGTTTAGGTCTGCGAATATTCGGTGTTGTCTTAACTAGTCGGAATCCGCGGTTCAAGCCCTCTAATGGACTGGACTTTTAGCCTCTTTGCAAGCCGGATGCCCAGTCTCAATGCCCAAGGAGTAGTCGTAGGCGCCGGGTTTCGAGTATGAAAGGGACCTCGTCCTTCCTGGGCCTTAATTTTTGAACCGGTGGAGAAGACGTCGAATGAGAGATGACGTTATATCTCTATCACTTCTGCTTTCCACGTTCGACTTCCAAATGAAAAGCGTCAGAGAATGATCTACGAAGAACTTTAAGATATACATAAGATCGTGAGGCATACATAAGATCGTGGTTAAAGAAACCGCTTACAGTTATGACAGTACCATGCAAATTAATTGGATCATAGAGTATTTTTTTCAAAAAATGCTTTATTGGGCATAAACATACACAAACAGTACTGGAAGTGATAGATTATAATATATCAATATATTGTTCTGAATTAATCATCCCAGTGACTGATATCATCTTATTAAACTATATGATATGGTAGCTCCACAAGGTCTATCCTTCCAACGAGGGATTTTTTAACAGGATCTCGCCCTATGCCATTCTTTGAAAAAAGTGTAACAGTTTTTCACACAGAACCAAGTTAGTGTAATTAAATGGCTCGGAAACTCCCCGTCTCAGCCCGATCGAAAAACTCTAGGCCATTTAAAAATAAAACGGATCTCCAAGATGGATTGCCTAACGAAAACCAAGATTCAGTAATTCAAGTCAGGATTCACGATAACGAAATGAATAGAAGTCGTCAAAACCTTGTAATCTTTATGCTTACAAGAGTGAACAGTGTTATCAAGGAAAAAAAAGGACACATTCTATATTGAAACTAACATTCTATAACTACCAGTACTGTTTTTGTATGTTTATGTCCAATAAAGCACTTTTTGAAGAAAAATACTCTTCGTTTCAATTAATTCGCACAGGACTCTAGTTGTCAATGGTTAAACAATAGAATAAGATCGAGCTAAGTATACGAACTACCACTATGATGAGTATCTTGCAGAAGAAGTACAGAGAGATTAAATGAGCATATTATTCTAGTTAGTGTATCAAATTTTCGATTTCACTAAATAGGTGTTGAAATAACCAAAAAATAAAACGTGTGTAAAATTTGATGTTCTACATGACAGAGATGTTATATTTCATTATAATAAATATTAACATCCGGCGCAACATAAAACACACCAAATCACTTGATCTTGATTAATTAACGTTACCTGCAGGGATACAGCGCCAGTGTCCATTCCATCTATTTTGATTTCCCCCTCTACATTAGCAAGCCTGAAGAGTGCTGTGATCAGCGAAGTTTTACCAGCTCCTGTTCTACCAACGATGCCAATCTAAAAAAAAAAAATAGTTTTACAATACGTGCGTGAAAATGGTCACATATCTTAAACTAACAATCAAGATTTAAATACCATCCTTATTGTGCCGATTCGATTTTATTATTTCCCCATTTTTGCGCCATTGTACACAAAAACTGACGCCTAAATTATAGGACAAATTTGAGCCCTTTTGGTTTCTAAAAAAATGGCTTCTCATTTGTTTCCCTTCAAACCATTAAGTTTATTTTATTCTATACATCTAGTGCATACGCATCAATTGTAAGATAACTTGGGTCTGATGGCCAGGCCAGTTTTCTTAGTTTCGCTATAGGTATTCCCCGTACGTACTTTTACTAGCCTCGCCGTTGGCCCCCCGATCCCGTGTGAGCTTGACGAGCAATGAGAGCCTCAGTCCACATTAAATTTGAGCTGCAAACCACCGCTAACGTGAGACAGTGGACGCGCAAGCGACCTCGAATCCGTGACCAGGCTGGAGGATAGAGAAATCCGTCCAAATCCGGTTGTAAGGGCGCGAGGATAGCGCGCTGTTCGGCATAGAGCCTGCCTCGCGGTAAGGCGTTGGACTATAACGGACTGTTGGTGTAGCTTAACTGTAGACTGTGTTGGCCCTAAAACTGCCCATAGACGGGTAGCTTGGAGCAGTCGTAGCAGACCGCTTCAAGCTGTCGCCGTTGGGCGATCTGCAGCTTTAATACAAAGTTCTCGTTCGCAATACACGGAATGCTCAAGCAGTTTACTTGCGGTCGCGGCCAAGAATACGGTACTCCACGTTCACCGTGCGTATCGCAGACTTATTAAAGCAGTCGTGAACCCAACTGCATTAGGACCGCTTGGAGCAGTCGTGTTGCGGTCGACTACAACTGCAAATCGACCGCTCTCGTGCAGCTGACCACGACTGCTTGAAGCTGTCCGTCTATAGAGGCCATAACCCTCTGCGTTCACTCCATGAGAGAAAAATGGCACGATGTCTTTATATCCTTCTGGAGTATTGGGTTCGCCCGTAGTAACTGAACCCCTCAATGAACAATAAACTAATGAATAACTATTACTTATTTCTACTGACCTTTGATCCGGGCGAGATATTGATGTTCAAATTAAGAAGCACAGGTGGTTTATTCACGTCGTATCTCAAATTCATAGACTTAAAGTCAATGGCTCCTCTCACAGGCCAATTATTTGGTTTTTCAATTTCTAGGAAACAGAAAATATGCATAAATTAGATGACAGTATACGGGCCTATACTTTATTGTCTATATGTATATAGCGCTATTCTATTTAAGTTTGTATGCAGTGAGAACGATTTGTTGACTATTTAAGACTGTTCGTAATAAATATTTCTGAATATTTCTGTTTGAACTATGTTGAATATTCTATTAGTTTGAAAAAAAATACAGAAAAATAGTCTCAGGCTAACCCAAAGTTATGTACTTGATCAATTTTATGATTTTGATTTCAAAGTGCATCAATAATGTTCAATACTAACTAATGTTCAGTACTAACCATTTTAATGGTCACATGTAAAATTTATCAATACTTCTTAAAATTTTATTTTTATTATTAGTAGTAGTAGTAGTAGATGGAGTGGGGGGCTTGTTTCCAGCCCTTGATGTCACCTAGATCTGTAAGGTCTTTTGTAACTACCCACTGTGTGGTTAGGTCAATTGTCAGCTAGTAGCCCGGTACTTCTTACCAGACTAAGTAGGTCACTGACCTTCAAGTTGGGCAGATCGCTGGGTTCGAGAAAGGCTCGTCCCAGTAAACTGTGTCTTTTGGCGGCGAGCCCTGGACAGCGGCCAACAATGTGTATGCTGTCTTCAGGTTCCTCGCCACATATTCGCAATCCTTGCTCTCAGTCAAGCCAAGGTTGAATAGATGAGCTCTAAGGGTCGTGTGTCCGGTGAGGAGACCGATAGTGGTTCTAAGGTTCTTCTTGCTCATGTCAAGTAGGGCCTTGGTTTTCTTCTGTAGTGGTTGCTCCATCATGGCTTTTGCCTGGCGACATCCCTGACTCTGTTTCCAGGAAGCCCGATGTTCCTGCTCCAAGCAGTCCCTGATGATTTTCTTACCTGTAGCGAAGGGGACCCCTACAGCTGGCTCCACTGGGCAATCCAGTGTGCCCAGTTTTGCCAGTCTGTCGGCCTCTTCGTTTCCGGGTATGCCTTGGTGACCCGGTATCCATATTAGGGTGATTTTGTTGGATTTTCCCAATTTGTTGAGCTCCTGCATGCAGTCCCAGACCACAGAAGATTCTGTGGTGGCTTTAGCCAGAGCGTCCAGTGCTGCTCTGCTGTCAGAGCAGATGAGGATTTGTCTGTTTTTTACCTCAAGTCGACTTTGTAGTTTTATGCATTCCAATATGGCAAGTACCTCGGCTTGGAAAACCGTAGCGTATTGTCCAAGGGGGATGCTGATTCTGTGGTTGGTTTTGGGTCCGTACACGCCTGCCCCAAAACGTCCATTTGTTCCTGAGCCGTCGGTGAACCAGGCGTCTGCGTTGTGGCTTTGAAGCCACTGCGGATTTTTCCATTCTTCCCTGGCGGGAATTAGGATTTTATAGGATTTCTCTACCGAAATTTTTTTCCGTAGTCGATCCTGGGTCAGAGTGAATGGGCTTTTGTGGAGGAGGTTTAGCTCAGGATGATTGTGCCCTCCACGCTTCCACTCGCCCAAACACTTCAGTCTGTATGCTGTAAGTCTGGCGGAGTGGATGATGAGCTTGTCCAGAGGCGGGCAGCAGAGTGCCACCTCTAATCCCGCTGTTGGGGTGGTCTTCATGACGCCAGTTGCAGCCCTCAGGTAGTTACCTTGAAGGCTTTTAAGCATTTTTACTGTCTCAAGCTTTTTCACCCTGGACCACCAGACTATTGCAGCATAGGTTAGTCTAGGCAGCAGTACTGCCCTGTAGAGCCATAAGGCGACCCTGGGTTTGAACCCCCAGGTTTTTCCCATGACTCTTTTGCACGTCCACAACGAGGCATAGAAGGTTGTTCTCTTGCGCTCGAGGTGGTGCTTCCAATTGAGCTTTGGGTCTAGATAGACTCCAAGGTATTTAACTACTGTAGCGAATTCTATCTCCTTATCCCAGAGCTTGAGACACTCAACGGGTTCGGGTTTGTATTTTCTGGTGAAAATCATGGCCTTAGTCTTGCTTGGATTAGCGGATAGACCTCTGGCCTGGCACCAGTCTTGGGTGGTCTTAAGTGCTTTGTCCATGAGCTCCTTAAGTATTGATAGGAAGTTTCCTCTGACTACTATGGCCACGTCATCAGCGTAGCCGTAGACAGAGAGGCCTAGGTTTTGTAGATCTATTAGGAGTTCGTCTACAACGATGCTCCACAAGAGGGGGGAGATGACTCCACCCTGTGGACAGCCCTTAGCAGGGATTCCCGTGATGGAGGTGTCGCCTTGATAGACGGTCAGATTCCTTCCTTTTTATTATTAAAAATTCCTTCCTTCATTCCTTTTTATTATTAAAATACATAAAAAATATATTTTATGAACGGTTTGCACGAGAAAAAATATTTTTTGACTGTAAACCAATTATATTTGAGGTAGTATGGGTATCTGGGTATCTATGGACTAGGCCCATTTAGATAGCGAGGATTTAAAAAATACACTCGATTGCGCTGCTCTCTGTTAACAGTGAAACATCTAATGGTGCTAATGTATTGCAGGTAAAATAATATTTTGCGTTTTTTTTAATAAATGCAATTTCACCAAACATCGAAGATTACATTCGAGCAGCATATATTGGGAATGTCTCGTAAAGGAGACAGCGCTTTAAGAATTGCACAACCTATTTCCCAACTTTATTTGCACAAGAAATTTTGTATTATGGTGCCATCGTAACTCATTATCTTTTACGAATCCCAAGAACTTTGTTGAGGATACTTGGGTTAATTCTTGGCTCAGTTAATTAATAAGGCTCAGAAAAAAAATACTTTCACAATTAAAAGGACATTGATCGTTTTTCTCCGTAACCCTTCATTTATCTTCGACTAAAAGGAGGTTAGAAGAATTAGATGTTTCGCTTAAAGAAAATAACAGTAATACGCCATAAATCAAAAATACGACACTTAAATAGTTTTAAATATCAGTTCATAAACTGAACACAATATTTACACTAAACCTTTACACAATATGTCGGCCATTCTAGATACCTAACCCTCACACTAACGCTCACGCTCACACTACACACCCACACGCTCAACATATTCACACACCCACCGTAAACACAAGTATTTTATGTATCAGTAAAATTTATTGAAATCAGTAACCGGTTTAATTTTAATGATTCTGTTTTTTTAATCTAATTATCCACTCTATGAGTTCCTAAATAAAGAATTGATTTGAATTGATTTAAATAGGGGAAGATCCCGAGCACAGTCCTAGCAAGTATCACCAAAAATCCTGGTCTTTCTTTATCAACCAACTTCAAAAAAAGGAGGAGGTTATCAATTCGGTTTGTATCGTTTTTTTTTAATGTTTGTGTCCTTAGAACTCCGTCATTTATGAACCAATTTGGATGATTCTTTTTTTATTAGAAAGGATATACTTCCAGATTGGTCCCATTTTCATTTAAGTCCTGTTCTGAGATAAGATCCATGAGAAATTGAGGTAAATCCTCAAATATTATCATATGCAGTTAAAAATATACATGTTGGTTTAGTTACGATGACAACGCATTTTTTTATAGTAACCATGACCTGATTCTTTAAACCAACCCAATCCTGGGTGGGTTGGATTCCAACGAGGGAACTCCCCAACGATCAACAGCACAGACACGAAATTTTCGCGTTTCACTTATAAAATAAATGAAGTCATTTTTTTGTTGATAAAATGTTGTATTATTGTCTATCTATTCCTATATAATTATACCCTTTCCTGTAATTTCCAAAACTCTAAGTAATATAAATTTCTCACCTCCTTTTTCCAAATTTTTCTCCATCGGTATTTCAGTATATTGCAATATTCTTTCCACACTCGTCATCAGAGCAATAGCTTCTGTGGTCTGCCTTATTCCGAATTGTAGAAGACCCGCTATCGCCAGAGCCTGAGATATGGCAAGACCTATGTACCCAGATGGCAAATTTGCTGGAAAAAAAGTTAAGTTAATTTTGTAAACTAATGAAACTTTCCCGTGGGGAAAAGTCAATAAATTTTGAGAGCACAATGATGTCAATGAATAATAATCATACCAATTTTCGTCAGCAGAAACGACAACAGAATTTTAAATTTCAGGGAATATTCTCGCGCCTGTCTTATTTTATTTATCGATATAACAATTTCTAACTCTCATTTGAGCCTTGGGAGCTAATGGGCCCTGCTGCAGCTTGGCCACTGAGACACATTAGTTCAGGATCCGTCAAACTCACGGGTTAACACCCATCCGGCGGCCTCCACGTAGAAGTGCGAGTTATTGTAGGGATCTGGCCTGCAGGCCAGTTTCCCCTAGGAGTCAACCTTCGGGCGCTCCTGGGTGGTTTGCGCACCGTGCGGCGTCAGCCAATCGATTCTGTTCTGACCGATAGCCGGGGGAGTCTGGAAACAGTACTGTCTCCTATAGAGCGGGGGTAGCTGTTTACCTTACGGCAGCTACTCTTGAAACGACCAATCGGGCGAAGAGCCGACCAAAGGATTCGGTAGACACCGTTTCACCCGTAACCAGTCGGAAGACCGGAGTAATCTGGTTGCAACTGGTAGTGAGGGCGCGAATGTCAGCCCGCTGGGTGATTAACCTGGTGATCTCGCAGTAAGGCGTTGGTCTTTTACGAGTGTGTGGCGTAACTAGACGGTGGACTGTTTCGTCCTAAGTCTTCTGCGCCCACCTCACGGGAGACAGAACGATCTAATATCGTTGAAACTTCCTAAGATGACGGGTTCGCCCGTTGTAGTCGACAGCTCTAGTTGTCATTTCTGCCTGATTTTGTAGACTAGACTCTACTACAGAATAAACGTGTGAAAAACAACTTACTATCAATCAACAAGAAAGCGAAGATCACAATGAAGATATAGATGGAGCAGACGAAGTCGAGCCACCAGCCAAAGGTGGAAACTCCACTGGTATATTGAATCCATGTCGACGTGTGGACGTCCTAGAACAAAATTTTTTTTTTTTGAGTTTTGGCATCAATATCACTGTAATTAAACCACTGATAGATTTTTAAAAAGAGTATACTATTTTTGATTTTAATTTTCCTGATGTTGATTGGACTTATAAAAAATACTCAATAATGTTAATGCTGAAAGTAACAACATGGGGATTCCTACATTTATATAATTTATATAATTTATTCCAAATAACCGTTCTATAAATGTGTATGTATGTAACTGTACATAGTATAGGCAAGTTATAAATTATCGGAATATGAACCAAATTTTTACGTTTTTAGTATCCCGGCCATGCAGGAATCGAGGGATATGAAAGGCCGAAAATATTGCTAAGACGGGAGCAAAGGGAACGTTATGCGATCCTGAAACTTGCTGTGGCGTACCAAAAATCCTTGCAAACCTTATGCTCAAAAAATATGTTTAGAACAATCCGTCAACCACTAGAACAACTCGCCAGGTTAGAATAATTCAATGCGCTAATTAAGGCTTACGGCCTTAAGACTGCCTGTGAGGCCTTATCGCTAAATAGGAACACCTACGCATACTGATGAGGGCGCTCACGGGGCATTGTGGCCTTAACAAACATATGTACAATCAGGACACGAAAATGTTCAGGTTCTGCTAAGAGGTAGAGAAAACTCCCCTGCACCTCATGTGCGAGTGTGGCCCGCTGATGCGTAAAAGATACACCCACTTGGGTGGTCAGTACCTCCAACTTGAGCAGGTAAAACAATCTGGCGCCAAAAGCCTGTTGCAGTTCTTAAATGACACGAGGCTAAGCGCAGAACTATAGCAGGTAGCGAACACAATAGATCAGCAATAGTCGCATTGTTACAAGGCTCATAAAGAACTTAGAATAGCCCCAAACAACATTTTTTTTAAAATACGCTGTACCACGTATATACCACATATATACCACGTATACACCACGTATATTTATCTTTAGGTAATGTAGACCGGTTAAAATATAAATATTTTAGGAATAGTTTATTCTATCGATGTTTTGTTTACTTTTCTACTACATATAAAATGGGATGCAACTGATGTAAATAAAATGTAGACTTTTGACATATTTTAACATTTGATCTCTCATAAGGATTTAAAGAAATATCAAGAAACATTTACATTGCTTATATAACGTATTAGATTGCTCAACGTCGTACCACGATTTGGCAACTATGATTTCACTACGAATCGCAACGTGTAGACGGCACCCAAAGCCACAAAATTTACTATTCTTCTCTTATTATGTTCAATATGGCGACTTTCGTAATATAACAGTAGGGCGGCGTACTGTAGATGGCGTTCTAACCACGCATATATAGGGTATAAAATAATAATATAATAACATAATTTCTTTTGTAATCATAGCTCTTATTATAATTATTTTAATATTGGGCCCAATTGCATTTTCTTCTTGAACTAAAATGGGAACTTATTTCAACCGACCGGGTAGCACGGAATATGAAATGAATTGTCGTCGATTTTCCCGCACTAAAACTATTTGTCGATATAGCAGTCCCGAATAAGTTTGAACAAATTTCGTGCGGTGTTCGATTTAGCTGATTTGCCTTTTGGTTGGTAGTTTTAATGCGGAAAAGTTACAACCGTTCATTTCACATTCCACTCTGACACGTATTGCTCCGTCTCGTTCACATGAACTAATTTCTGATTTTAGTTCAAAAGAAACGCAATCGAGCCCATTATGTAACATTAAAGGCTCGATTGCTTTTCTTCGTGAACTAAAATCGGAAATTAGTTCATGTGAACGAGACAGGGCAATACGCTATAGCGGAATGTGAATGTTTTTCGCACGAAAACTACTCACTAAAGTTAAATTTATTCGGACGAGTATAAGTTCGACAGGTAGTTTTTATCGACTATCGTTCATTTTATATTCTGCTCTAACGTATTGCTCTATCTCGTTCGCTTGAATTAATTTCAGTTTTAGTTCACAAAGAAACGCAATCGGCACATAAACGTAATTTTTTTACTTGATAAACATGTTTCAATACGTAATAATTACGCAGATATACTAATAGATGGCATTCTATCTCTCCGTATTATTTGAGTGACCTCATGCATCTTTTCTGCGCGGTCGTTTGGGTGGTGAATGTCCATATTATTTCTGTGATGTAATAATCAGCCAATATAAAAATGCGGTAGATGACAATAATAATTGAATATTATTTTGTTATTATTGGGTTTTATAATCAATCAGTTTAATATAAAAAAACATGAATTTCCCATGTTATTATCGATGACCAAATAATTGCTATTATTTTTGCCGGACACTGCTGTCAGCGCCACCTGCATGTCGCCGAAGCAAAATGGTTACCAAAAGGTATTATGACGTTGAGTCTAATTCCATAAATAATCAATCTATTGCCATATATAATCAATGGTACTATGTAAGTTGCACGCAAATTAATATAATTGTCACAAACGGATATAGTGATTAGTGAGTAAGAAAGGAAGTAATTTATAAATTCTAAGAAGATATCAACGTTTTCTCTTCTTTCTCACCTATGTGTGATATTTTTATGTTATGATTAGTCATCGGATTATATGCACTATCAATGTGCCAAAATATGCATGCAAATATACACTAAAAAGGGCGAAATATGCACAATAAAGATGCTATTTATAATTAAAATTGACGTATATTTCCACAAAACATGCATATTAATATTAATAATCAGTTGTAATTCTTGTGACTATACACAATTAAATATTTTTCTTGTGACGTTCATCAGCTGACGTTACTGGACAGAGCTTGAAGTTTGGCGCTATTTCTGTAAAAAAAACCTCTTCAGGCAGGGTTTGGCCGATCCCGTTAATATGCATTAACTTTATTTATTCCTTCAAGACCCGGGCTTTATATAGAACACGATTTAATTTGCCACTGACCTTTTCTCATAGTGAACTCGGAAGGGTGTTATTCTGATCAATCATTTTATCTATTATTTCTAAGAACTTGCTCAGAGGAAGGTTCTTAGGTTATAGTCTCTCAATGGCGTCGTGCATATTGCTTAAATCTGTTGCGATAAGAGAAATATTTTGTTTGAATGAAGGATCCTCAAATGCCTGCTGGCTAGAGACGAAGGGTAAGAGAGTAAAGGAGTACGGCACTCGTTACTTTTCACGAAATTTAATTGAAACACTAACGATTAAAACGTACTAAAATATGCAATAACGTTATAAAAATAGCATTTCATGCATTTGCATTTGCAAATATGCAATTGCATATAATCCGATGTCTAGATATGATCTTAATTGCTGTTTTAGTTCTGTCATTCTATAAAAAAAGCATATGCATACTATAATCTTAACCCACATTGTTTATTTATTGACTGCTAGAAAGTGCTTAGGATAATAAACCTGTCATTCCATTATGTTACTAAATGAATGTATGTAATTTACCGAAAACCAGTTTATATTGATAAATTGGCTTACCTGTATATCGTCAAACTCCTTGATGCACCGTTCCTGAGCATCACTACAGCGAATTGTCGTCATTCCATTCAAGGTAGCGGTGACGTGCGAGAATACAGGACTCTTGGCTGCAAGAAAAACATAACTTAATTAAGGAATGCGAATTTGCCATTGCGGGCATTCTCAAGTACCGCTAAAAGCTGTATAATCATCTTCAAAAAATGCATATTATTGTGCCTTTAAAAGTTTTGACACAATATTGATTTTATTTTTTTATTCATTTCTGACAATGTGAGTTCGAAATAAAAGATTACATATATATTGTATCATTCAATGATGACAGTAAGATCTCTTGTTTTTTAAGCCGACGAACTTGCTAAGACGGGAGCAAAGGGAACGTTATACGGCCCTGAATCTTGCAGTGGCGTACCTAAAAGCATTTGCAAACCTAATGCCTAAAAAAAGATGTTTAGAACAATTCGTCAACCACTGGAACAACACGCCAGGTTTGAATCGTTCAAAAGCGCTAATTAAGGCTTACGATCGTAGGACTGCCCGTGAGGCTTTATCGCTAAATAGGAACAATCTACGCATACTGGTGAGGGCGCTCACGGGGCATTGTGGCCTGAAGAAACGCATGTACAACCTCAAGCTCCGGGACACGAGAGTGTGCGGGTTCTGCCAAGGGGCAGAGGAAACTCCCCTGCACGTCATGTGCGAGTGTGGCCCGCTGATGCGTAAAAGATACACCCACTTGGGAGTTGAGTGGTCATTACCTCCAACCTGAGGAGGTAAAATAATCTGGCGCTAAAAACCTTTTGAGGTTCTTAAATTACACGAGGCTTAGCACAGAACTGTAGTAGGTGGCGAACACAATAGTCGCAGTGTTACAAGGCTCATAAAGACCGTAGAAAAGCCCTAGACAACAAATAGTAATAACAAAAGAAACATTTGAAGTGATCGCGTGATCGTGGGTTTCTGTATTGAAAAACTTGATTGTGTATGTTATATACTTACTGACTCCTTCGATTCTCTTGACGGCTTGAGCGGTCCTCAAATATCCCTTTAGCATCAAATACAGGATAAAGCAAACGACAAAAGCCGTTGCTAAGGTCCATGGTAAGGACATAGCGACTAGAACCATACTGGCTATTTGCAAAAGATAGATCTGGATAGCATCCATCAGGGTACGTGGGAGAAGCTCGTCTATCTGGCCAATGTCCTTAGAGAATCTGTTGAGGATCCTTCCTGCGGGAGTTATAAGACATTAAAATATCACAACGGTCCGAAAGATGCATGGTGATCATATTCCATTAATATTTGTATTAGCTACAAGCTCCGTTACGCTAGTCAGTTATCTATTTACATAACGAATACTTTGAGGGGAGACTGAATTAGATGGCCATAAAAAACATGTTTCCATGTTTTTTTACGTAATGTTGAAATCTAAATCTTTTACTTATGAAATAGCTGATAGTTCCAGATTACTGTTAGTGTAAAAGACTTACTAGTTTTCTTTAAAGAAAACTTTAAACGCAATTTTCTCAAAACCATATTTTTGAGTATTGCGCCGGTGATAAAAAAAAACTATTTGACGGATCGAGTTGTTCTGAATAAAAATTGAAAGATTATTAAATTCTCTTCTATGTGAACTAAACAAATAAGATTTTTTTAATTTATTAAATCTTTTTTACTGGTTAAACACAAATTTTGGGGCGAAAATCGAGTTTATTTCTTTAAATCCTTCATGGCATAATTTCATGGCAGACCGCGGCAATTTATTGGAATTTCTTGCAATATCGCCGCGCTCGACAAAAAGTACTATAACTATGGAACTACTATAGCAATCATAAAAATAATAACTGTGGAATGATCGCATTGAAATTCAGTATATAGAATATTGAATTCTCATTTTGTAAAACAATTAGATAATTATGAATAAATATGAGAAAGTCAAAAAGTGAAAAAAAACTCGGCATTTCTAACTTGTACTTGTCTTATGGAAAAATATGGAACCTTATTAGAAATTGTAAATATTATCGTGATCTTTATTAGATTATATATCAAATTCAATATTTCGTTTTGCTCATTTACATACAAAAATATTTAGATATTAGCTCATAAAACCAAAAAAAATTTGGATGATTTCTCGAAAAAAAAAAATGATTATGTTTGACAATGGAATTTTAACAGAAATATTTGCGAAATGACGCTCGAAATTATTCTAGCGGCCTTCTATGTATCTATGGTAGTAATGAGATATTTTGGTATGGATTTTAGGATGCGTTCGAATTGGAAAATAATATTACTGTACGCTCCGGGAGCAAGCCGCCAATATTGGTAGTTACGTAGTCAACGGTATTCTGATGTGCAAGCAAATTTGGTCGTTACGTAGCCGAAGGGTCTAATCAAACTGATATAAAATATTCTTGATTAGATTTCAACTTTAGGTAAAAGAAACAAGAAAAACTTTTTTTAGGTCGTCTAAATCAGGCTTCCCCCTTAAACAATCGATAGAAATGTCTGCTAGTTGGGGTGGCATCTCTGGCAGAACTGCTTTGAAAAAACTTCCGTTTTTCTTCAATTCTCGGTTTCGCCAAACTAAGATATTTCTGGCGTTCAGTGTGATAAGTATTGTGATCCTCCACAGATACTACGATTGTCGTCGAAGACATGTTTGTTTTGGACTTCAGCGTTGGTACCAAACTGCTCATATTTTAGGCGATTTATTATGTTTTTACCAGGAATATTTCAATCTAGGAAAGTCATACAGATCTTCCTTGATAAACAAATAGACTGCTTTGCAGTTCAATATTTTTGTTTTAGGTGTTTCGTATTTTTATATGAGACCCAAGGTAAGTGTCTACAATTCCAATGTGCCTCTACAATCTTTATAGTTTCACTCCAAATCTGCTGAGGCTGTGCAAACAAATTATGTTCATTTAAGTCTTGAGGTATCAATTGCTGTGAGCGAACCCGCCAGCCCAGTAGGTTATAATGACCGTGGAATAAACGAAACATTTTGGTGGGCAAAAACAATCCACAATTGAAAGCTTCACCACGAGCACGCCAGGGGCCTACTCCAAACCGCGAGGTACTCGGAATTGCCACCAAGTAGGGCATCACCGCGCCTTGGCGACCATATTTGGCCGTATTTGTCCGTCCTTCCGTCTGGTTAAGGTTCCGAAGTCAGTTGCGCGGCCTCTACCTATTGATGTTAAGCGGTAATTCGGTTTGAATGAATCGCGGACCGTAACGTTCTTTTCCCCTCTACGAGTATAACTCAGGATAAGGTGGCCAACTGGTCGTTTCAAGAGTGGCTGACAACGGGTCAGCATCCACCCCCGCTGCTTAGGAAACGATATATTGTTTCCAGACTCCTCCAGTTATTCACCGGAGTGCACAGTCGAGTGGCTGACGCCGCACGGCGCGAAACCCACCCAGTAGCGCCCGAAGATTACCCCCTTGGTGAACTGACCCACCATGCATGGAATGAGAGGCAGGGAAAAAGAGCCCTTATTGGAATAGACCCTCTTCGAGGAGGCTACTTAATAGGAGCTAAACCGTGAGTAGAGCCGACCCCAAAGAACGAGGTGGGTCTTTGTGGCCCAACTGCAATAGGACCATTAGCTATTGTATGTCTTTGCAAGTTAGAAATTATATTACTTGTAGTTTGATTTTCATAGATATCGCCTCTTTGGGACTTGATGATTTCATGCAGATCGGGGCGTAAGCCTAGGTTGATTTGTGTCTGGCTCATTCCTCTAGCATCAAGATAATCTAAATGTTAAACCTAACCAAACGGCACTTTCCATCAACTGGATACAACATACCTGAGGGATTCCTGTCGTAAAACGTGGAGACAGCTTGAAGAACAGTGTGGAACATCTTGTTGTGTAGTCCTTGTGATGATTTCATGCACATATGGAAGAAAAAGCAAGCCCTCAGTACTACAATTACTATACATGCGAACGCTAAAGCAGTGTACACGTATAGGTATTCCAACGTATTGAATGGTCCAATATCTTCATAAAGGTCGATTTCTGCGGAAAAAAAAGAATTTTAAAGTTTTCTTTTAAATATACATACATATTATTAAAAACGAAGTCTAGTGAGGAGTTGCAGACAATTGAAGAAGATTCCCTCACATAATGGGTAAGTGATGGTGCCTCGGGCCAAAGCGAATACCAATAGCGATTCACTGGAAAAAAACGTGTCGAACTCCCACTTGTGACATCGATAGTACCCCTGAAAATCTCGTTGGGAACGGACATAAATAAGTCAGTGTGGGTGAACGATCATCATTCTTCCAGGCGATACTGTAAGCCATTGCAGTTCTCATACGTGAAGGAAAAATCCGAGCAGAGAAGAGCAGAGTCGATCAAGAAATAGCGAATCTCCAGGAGAGCATATTTATTTAAAGGAACCGTACGTTTAAAGTTAAACATGAAGTGATTTATTCCATGATTAATGGTAAAACCGCCCATTTCTACACTGAAACTAAGGCTGCATATTCGTGTTTCATTTTTGGGGCTACGACTTCTAAAAAGAACAACTTGGAAGAACTTCAAGCAATGCCTGTAAATGAAGAGGCACTAAAGTTCGTCCAGTCACCACTCTATGCCCGCATCAAAATGATGAAGTGTGTTCTACATGTGAGGTACAATCTACAATTCGAGCGTGGTCAAATCGACGACGAAACCCGCCCTTTAAGGGATGCACAAAAATATTATATCAAATGTGAACTAAAGGAGGGACTGGGTATTTTAGTGGACACTGTAAAACAAGTCTCCGGGACAACGAACTCTGGCAATACTTCAAGGAGGTTTTTCTCCAATCCGGCATTAGTCGCCGAGATCTTGGGTATGGACGAAAAAATAATCAAGCGTTTTGCCGTGATTTTAGAAGCGATCACGTTCAAAGAACGAGTATACTTGAAGAAATTCGGCGCATATTGCCTCGAGACAGCAAAAAGTTCGTGTCCCTTTATGAATGGTATATTATACCATCTGCGGTGCACAACTTACATGGAGTGGCCATTGTTGACAACTGCATTTTTCCTGTCGGCTTTCTGTCGGAGGAAGCACAAGAATCCCGAAACAAAGACTACAAGAATTATCGCTTGCGACACTCCTGGAAGTGCAGCAGAGTGGCTACTTATGAGGATGTCAAGAACCTTATGATTAGGTTATCATACCTTGTGATAGCACACCTTTATGCACACTTTCAAAGAAAATAAAAGATAGAGATATAAGCTATAAAAAATTTTTAGAGGTCTAAGTTTTTAATTTAGAATTACTGTATATATGTTCTTATGCCTATAATTTGTTTGACAAGCTCTCAGTTTGATAGTATTTGAGATAAGTGTGTTATTTTTACACGACGTATTATCTACAAATTGCATTAAGTGATATCAAATGCTCTTGACTTTAGTCAATTTTCATATATATATTTAAGTTTCTGTAGCAACACTGTATTCGAATATGTCATATGATTGATATCGAATATGATATGTCATCGAATATGACAGATACTATAAATTAAGCAGTATTTAAAAAAAAAATTACAGAAGGGAGTAAGAACGGATGTGACAGTACTTTTTCGTGTTGCACTATATATTACACTTCATTGTACTTCGTGTTACAGTGAATTTTATTATTAATTTGTTACTTCCAGTAGCGAGAGAGTGCACAGATAGTTTTTAAAATAGATTTAGAGAATTTTTATAACTCTGACCACGGTTTCAATAAGTATATTAATTCAATATTAATGCAATACCAATAAATCTTCAAAATGATCGTTAACAATAGTCAATATATAGTCTAATAAAGTTGGATATGTCATAATCCTAATTGTTTAAAACACAATGATCAAAATATAAATGTAACAAATAATTCCTATTTTTTCAAATCAATGAAATTAATACTAAAAATAGCCAAAAGTTAGACAAAATAAAAGATAAATGCTCAATAATATCGTAATAACATACGTAAAACGACAGTAATCATAAAAAATATCGAATATTATCAATTTATTGCTACTGGGTTTACCTCTTATTTTTTAACATTAGAATAATAGAGGTATATTAGAGATATGATATTATTTTTTATATAGGTATTAATACATTTAATATAGATATTATAAATATATACCTATATTAAGCCAGTGTTTAACTCTATATTCGAATATTTTTGGTTCTACATCTCGTATTGTCATTGGCAGGTTATTAAAGAATTTGAAGGCCAAGTACACAAATGACTTTTGGATCATAGCCAAACGGACTTTGGTGAGGGCTATGTTGGCTTTGCTACGAGTGTCGTGATCATGGGCATGTATCGTACACTCGTGTATGTTGTTTTTAGCATACACTAAACAACTGAGAATATACAATATTACAAAATAAATAGGATAGAAAACGAATTTACCGCGTGAAATTTGTAGCACCCGACGTTTCGGTGACGTTGCAGCCGCCGTTGTCCAGGGTAGACTGAAGAGCTGTCAATCCGTTGTTTTGCGGGTAGGCCGCGTACCGCTTCCGCCACTGCGTAGGTTATAATGGTGGTGGGGGGCCGGGCTCCGAGCCAAGCCGAGCCGAGCCCGGTCCCCCACCACCGTTATAACCTACGCAGTGGCGGAAGCGGTACGCGGCCTACCCGCAAAACAACGGATTGACAGCTCTTCAGTCTACCCTGGACAACGGCGGCTGCAACGTCACCGAAACGTCGGGTGCTACAAATTCCACGCGGTAAATTCGTTTTCTATCCTATTTATAATGTCAAACAACCGCGATAGTCTTCGATTTTATAATATTACAATAATTGAGAATATACAGTAATAAACATAATTGTATATCTATTTATTAAAACAACAAAAAATACCGGAGCATAGGCATAAGATTGCACTAATATATACTTACTTTCATATCCTTTGGAAGAATTGTTAAATTTCTCATAATTCCCAATCGTTATCGATGGTTTCCTCGCGGATTGGTTGTTAGTCCTAAAAAGAAAAAAAAAATTATAAATACGAAATTCAGAATATGAACTACTTACTGTTAAATACTTGCCAGTAAGATACCCATAGCTCGCAGGAGCTCGCGACGACTTGACCGAATATTATGAAGGAAACCACAAATACAAAGTAAAACCAGCTATTGCCAGCTCTTATATATTTGGCGTAGAGTGAGCTTTGTCCTCCAGTACCCCTTTCTTCCTCCTCCAGTGTTTCTCCAACTGTAACAGCAAAAGAAGCTTATTTGGAATTGAAGGTTGCAGAAATTCGAAAAATATTCTATGTGTCTTAACTTTTCTGAAACAGAAGTCTTAAAAAAGAATGGTTATATATTATGTGAAGGTACTTATTTATAACAGTAATATATATGTTTTTATAATATAAATTGATATATGTATATCATAGCTATATATGTATTACTGAAATAAGTAAAAATTAACTATAATTTTATATAACTATTCATAGATTGTCAACAATTTTAATATTTTTTTTGTTTATATTCTCGTAACAGATTATATCATCCCTCTCGACGGGAATTTAAAATAAAACGATATTAGTACGACCTCAAAACAGGTTAATTCCTAGTGAGGTGGTAAACCATTATATGTCAAAGAGATGAATCTCCTTATCGAGCTAGGTTTGTAATATAAACACTTACTGAAAAAGGTTTCGAATTTTGAATTTTGAAGACGGTTGAACGATAAGTATTTTTTTACCTTATATTTTGAGTTTATGGATAACGTCAATAAATAAAAAAATGGTTTTCTTTGAAGTGTTCAAAATAAGGAGTTTTTGTGAGGATACCAGGTATCTGGGATACCAAAAAGATAAAAGATAAAAAGTATTTATTTCCAATACAACCGTACAATTGTGTAGGAATGACAGTAATTAATCTTAAACTAGTTACTCAATTTAGACAAGAGATGATATACAATATTTAGCTTTAAACTTACCAATTTACAAAAACATAGACTATATGATAACAGTTTACAACAAAACAATCAACGGTAAATAATATGTATTAGATTAAATGGGTAGATACGATGCTATGTATTTTCAAAATATTTTAAGAAGTAGTTATGAGCATACATGTTGATTTTAAGCAGATAGACTCGGATGGATCTCTTGAAAATATCGATGTTTTTAATTGCTTTTAATCTTTCGGGCAATTTATTGAAAAGTTTGAGGCCGTGGTGGTTGTGGTGGAGGCAAAGCTGTGGTGGTTGTGACACTCCAGTCATATATTGATCTAAGGGTATATATAATAATTGTCTCCGTTAAAGCTCACCTTCTTCCATATTACGGTCTTTATCATTTTTCAAATCATTGTTTGTTAAGGTTCTCTGTAAAAGAAAAGTACTTATTTAGTGCCATACTACAGTAATTTAAGCCCTGATTTCAGAAAAAAGTATTTATGTGTTTAAGTATTATCAAGTGGTCTGGGTAACATATAGATTGTGATGTTATAAAAATATATAGGATTATACCGTTAAAGTACTTCTTCTTCTAACGTGGTTGTTTTCACTCTCTTCTTTTTCGTCAGTGGTTATGGGTGTCAAAAGCTTGGCATAGCTTTCAGTCAGTTGTGAAAGTTCCTGGTATGTACCCATTTTTTCAATAGCCCCCTGAAAGAAAATTCACGTTAAACATCGCTATCCATAGATGTTATAAATGGGAACTGAGGCTGCTGGCTGTTAACTCATTAGAACATGGTTGGGTAAAATATACAAAAAATATATATCTAGAGTGTAATGTCCTTCAAAGTAGTCATCTAATGCAAGTATTTATGCTAAGTAGTCATGCTAATGCACAGACTTCTAACAAGCAGCGGTTCCGCCATTGTTGGAAAGACTTCTGGAATGTCTATTATATAATGATGTTCAACTGGATCGTCGCACTCCGCTCAGCGTTCTAAGCAAAAATCACACGAGTCTATCCGGGAGGGCCAAATGACTCAGTGAATGCTGTGTTTTACCAAGAACGTCTGAATCAGCAACGCTTTACCGCGAGGCACTGGAAAGATGACCCAGCGGGCGAGCCTCGTACCCTGACTAGCAGATTTGGCCGGATTTCTCCGTCTTCTCGTCTAGTTACGCCTCTAAATGATGGTAGCTAATGGGCCCATGATGAGGTGGCCACGATGACCCATGTGTTCAGGGTCGGTCACACTCACGGGTCAACACCCATCCGATGGCCTCCACGCATGGGGTGCGAGCCTGGGTAGGACACTGGGTCAACCAGTCTCCCCTGGGAATCAAACCTCTGGCGCTCCTGGACGGTCTGCGCACCGAGCGGCGCAAGCCAATCGACTGTGCTCTCCACTAACAATCGGGGGAGTCTGGGAACTGTATTGTTTCCTACAGAGCGGGGGTGGTTGTCTACCTTACGGCGACTGCTCTTGAAATGACCATTGGCCATCCGATCCCGATTCAGAGTCGGGCAAAGGACGCCTTGGTCCGCGATAGATTCGGTTCACACCGTTTCACCGCTTCGTAAGGGAGAGGACCGCGCAAGCGACCTCGAACTCGGAACCAATCGAGAGACCGGAGAAATCTGGTCACAATTGGAAGCAAGGGCGCGAGAGTCGGCCCGCCAGGTAACTCTGGCTATCTCGCGGTAAGGAGTTGGCTTCTTGCGGGTTGTGACGTAGCTGGACGTTGGATTTGTTCTGTCCAAAGTCTTCTACGTTCACTGCAGGGCGATAGAACGAGAAAATCGTTAAAACGTCCTGTGGTGACGGGCTCGCCCGTTGTAGTCGACACCGCAAGATGATGTTAGCGGTAAACCAGTTCGAATTTATCGCGGATCATGCCGTCCTCTGCCCGTCTACAACCCAATCCGGTGGTCAACTGTTCGTTTCAAGAGTGGCTGAAATCAGGTCAACATCTACCCTTGCTGCTTAGGAAACGATATACGATCATTTCCGCACTCTTCCAGTTATACGCCGAAGCGCCCGAAGGAACGTAGCCCTTACCGGGGCAGACCTTTAAGGAGGCTACTGGATAGGAGTTAATCCGAAATTAAATAACGAGCAGGTTTTAATGGCTGAACTGCACAGGAACCTTTTAATCCCTGTGAAATGTACTATATGTGTATATTATTATGTATACGAGCCTTGCTATAGTTGTTTCGTTATTTCACAACCCATCTTCCTCACTTATAGGCTAACTGCCAGCAACTGATTAGGACATTCACCGAAAACTTTCTGCAAGCACCGCTTCATTTATTTAAGCAGGAAAAAAGGTAGGTTTTTTATCAGACCTCGTAATTCGTTTTCTGTTACTTACATTATTGAGGATGATGATAAGATCAGCACTCTTGAGGTAGTGTAATTGATGTGTGACTAAAATACGAGTAGAACCCTTTAAGTATCCATTTATGCAGTTCTCAAAGAGTTGTCTACCCACTGCAGAATCTACTGCTGATAGGGGATCATCCAAAAGGTAGATATCGGCCTGAAAGTAGTATAGTAATATTTAGAGTACTGATGAACAACTTCCTTCATACATGGATGAAAGATTGCAAGTGATTAGAATCGATACAACGGTAAGAGGGATCCTGAAATATCTAGTACTAGCTGATCCGTGCCCACTTCGTTGGGCGGTAAAACTTTTTACTTGTGATGAAATTATGAGTGTGGTTTGGTTAGTACTGAGTACTATGATTTATTTCCTGACTGCCAAAAGAAGGGTTATATTTTTACTGCATATGTATGTAAGTATTTGCATGCCAATTTGACTATATTACCGTTATTTGTAAGTGTCTTCTTGTGAGTGTCTTATTTGTGAGTGTCTTATCTCTTTAACCATTTATGCCGTAAAAGTGAAATTATATGCAGTAAAAGGGAAAGGTCTTTTGTTTTAAACTTTTGAGACGATAAATTTACTTATTTTGATAATAATTCATAATTGTTGATAAGATGACAAATAAACATGACCTAACGATTAAATTTTTTTTTTTATTTGAACAACTACGTTTTGTGACTTAAATATAAAAGTTAGGCATATGCTACGGCTGACTTTTTTGTAGGGATTATCAAGCTCTACAACTTTTCTCTAGAACTTAATCATATATCTTTCATCGTTAAGGCAGCGTTAGTTAGAAACGTTTTCGTTCGATCGTTTTTTCCGACTTACTTTGGAAATCCGACTACCACGAAAAGGTCTTTTGATTTTTGGGATTAATATATAGCCTATGACACTTACAAATAACGTGGCTTTCTATTGGTAAAAGAATTTTCAAAATCGGTTTAGTAAATCCAGAGGTTACTTTCTACAACGTCACAAACTTTACCTCTTTATAATATTAGTATAGATTAGTCACCCTTGAGGTACTTGTACGATGCAGGCGAGCGAGATAGCCGACCGTTACCCTTGAGAGACACAAGAGATCGAGACTGATCGAGTATAATATGATAGCTATGGCAGATCGTGTCTAATGTGATAGCAATGTATGATAGATATTTATATGGTCACGGTTTAGAAGCGCACGGCGAGTATTGCTTGGCTCGCCCTAACACCCGATTCGTCGCGGGAACCGCGTTAGTACATTCGTTTGGAAAGCCCCAAAGCCCACGTCGGAGAGGGAGGCGCGCAAGTACTTAAATAAAAAGTCAAGGAAAGCCCAAAGCCCGCGTCACCGGAACAGCCGCACGAAGCGACGAGCTGCGCAACTCCTGGAACAGCCGCTGCTACCCACCCATCTGGAACTGCTGGGTCGCTGCGTCGCCGCGCGGATTTCGAGTACACCCAACAAGCCATGCAGGGAGGAGTGGAACCTGCCACATGCAAAGGAAATAGCCCAGCGGTAGACGTCACTGGCATTGAACAGGGCCAGTCGCCTGAATCAAGAAAGCGCACGACAGAGATAGGCGATCGCGCCGAGCGAAAGCGACAGTACGCAAGCATCCTCTCTGCCTCTGGGACCAGTGCTGTCGCGCATCGCGTTGAGAGTTTTCATATTTTTTCTCGTTTTAAACACTGCGCTAATATAACTTTTTTACATATATAGTATAGCAACAACTCATCATATTTTTCTTCATCGAGTAACGTATTCAACCAAATATCTCCAACCGTAGTATACGTGCACTCTGAAGCTATTCGTGTAGAATACCGGGAGCCCATTCGTTGTTTCATTTAGTGCCTTTTTGGTCGCCTATTCATTTTGGAGAGGCGACAAGCTACAGGTTTTCGTCACTGGTGGTCGCCTTGTCACGGTCGTATGCATCAGAAAGGTACCTTTAGGGTGATTAAATGCCGCAAGCTGATGAATGACCTTTAGGTTAGACTATTAGAATGCCTATCAGGAATGCGTATATGCGTCGTAAAACGCCACGAAAGAACTGAATCAGCTACATACCTCTCTATAAACAGCCCTCGCCAAGTTGATCCTCGCCCTTTGCCCACCAGATAAAGACACTCCTCTTTCCCCTACTAACGCCATGTCTCCCCTCGAAATCTGCCTGAAATCAGCCTCCAAAGCACACGCTTCTACGACTCTGTTGTATTTATCAGGGTCGTAAGGCTGGTCGAAGAGAATGTTCTGCCTGATCGTATCCACGAAGAGCCAAGGTTCTTGCGCAGCGTACGATTGCTTTCCGTTCACTTCCACTTCACCGGATGACGGACGTAGCTCCGAGAGAAGCAGTTGCAGTAGAGAACTCTGAAACAAGATATGTTTTGTAGAACTACTCTTTATATCTAATCTATAACTATATTTTTATCGAATCGAAGATCGATGAAGGTGAGACGACGGAAGGTTAGGACACTGGGGGAGGCGGCGATCAGGGAGATGCCATTAAACCAGCGCTTAGCGCAGGACAGAAAGAAACGCTCGCGCTGTGCAAAGAATTTCTACCTAGCTTCCATCGATATGTAATGGGTTCCCGAAATGCAGCTTCTGCCGTTGTTGATATTAAAATTTAATGAATTATAGCCTATGAGTGTGCACGAAATACTTAAAGAAAAAGTATTAGTCTCGAACAGGAGTCAATCCAGAAGGCACTTGCAAAACATTATAAAATAGTCATCTTTGCAAAATCGTATATCGTAATATACATACCTATATAAAACAGTAATTATTAAAAAATTATTGCATATGCATCGATTTTTTTTTCAAGTAATCTAGAATGGTGCGAAAATGATGAAGTTACATATAGGGAAGCATCGTGGTTTCCCGAGTGAACGTGCTAAGGAAACTGTAGATTAAGAATCTGTAATCGTCCATCGTCATCACCATCAATACCATCGATAGTAGTAACTCAAATAAAGCCATTGATTATCTGCGCCGGTAAAATGCAGGTGGCACTGATAGCATTCACGGCGAAACTAACAGCATTTTATTTGGCTATCTATAATACAACTGATAATAAATGGGATAGAAAACGAATTTACCGCGTGAAATTTGTAGGACCCGACGTTTCGGTGACGTTGCAGCCGCCGTTGTCTAGGGTAGACTGGGTCTACCCTAGACAACGGCGGCTGCAACGTCACCGAAACGTCGGGTCCTACAAATTTCACGCGGTAAATTCGTTTTCTATCCTATTTATAATGTCAAACAACCGCGATAGTCTTCGATGATAATAAATGTTTTTTTTAAAGGACTAATTCATTATAAAAATCCAATAATTTAAAAAGGCATAACAATATTAACATTTAATTACAGCGCCATCTTTATTTTATATGCTGATTATATCACAGAAATAATACGGAGAAAGACGAATGCTATCTATCAGTCTATCTAAAAAAATATGCGTAATAATGACGTATTAAAACCTGTATAACTAATTAAACATTGACATATTTATGTACATAATAATAAAATAACTATAGCTATGATTCAAAAATTCGTTGTTATTATTAATAATATAATATACCGCATAGTAGTGCTTAGAGCGACATCTACAGTGCGCCGCCAAATTGTTATACCACGAAGTTCGCCATATTGAACATAATATGCGAAGATTAACCCATTATGTGAACTATGAGTGCCATCTATATGTTGCGTTTCGTAATAAAATTCTAGCTGCCGAATCGTAGTACGACGTTGAACAATCTAATACGCTATATAGGCAATGATATAGGCATACTTTTCCAGATCCAACAGCTCCTATAACTGCGCATAGTTGTCCTTTTTTTATACGCATCGTAATATCACTGAGTGTCGGTGTTTTCAGAGTAGCGTCATTCGAGGCCCAACTTGCAGCTACATGTACTAAGGATACTGCGGTATCATTGTTTGCATTACCCATTGCGGCTCTATTGTTGTCTTTGACATTACCATTAGAACCTGTAAGATGATCATTTGTTATAAATAAAAATAAAATGCATATTCGACTAATATTAAAGCAATTTTCCTACATTTTCCATTAGTTCCGTTATGATTTGTAGTTTTGTTTTGGTCCATATTTGAGGTTCTTCTAGTGCCAGTATATTGTGAACGCACCAGTTGCCCTAAATCGTCCCTTTCCTCTGCGAATAAAATAAACAATAATTTGAAAGAAGACCGCTTAGGGTATATATTCATTTTTAATTATTTATAATCATAGTTACACAATTGGCCCGATTGCATTTCGTCGTGAACTAAAATCGGAATTAGATCATGCGAGCAGACAGATCAATACATTAGAGTGGAATGTTAAATGAATGATTTTCAACCATAAAAGTACCAATTGAACATAAAGCGGCATTATGTAAGACCTGACGAAGTGTTTTAAAACTAATTGAGATGGTTTTATGTTCGGCAGGTAGTTTTTCTTGCGTTAAATGATAAGATCGTTCATTTTGCATTCTGCTCACTGCTCTGTCTCGTTCGCATGAACTATTTTCCGATATGAGTTCACGGAGAAACGCAATCGAGCCCAAACTATACTCTAACATATACATTAAGTATTACTAACATTTTCACATAATTTCGTTAGAGCATAATATTTTATTTATTTTTATTTATTTTATTTTGTTAAGGATAACTTACAGCCAATAATTTTACAGTGAACAAAAATAGGAAGCTTAGAGCCATTTACAAGTTACCACTGATAATGACAATAATAATAACGTGAATTTAGAACTGATATTAAGCATAACAAAGATATTAAACAAGAAGATACTAAATTGTACAGTAGAAAACATGTTGACAAGTGTAATAAAAGAAGAAAATGCTAAGCCTGGTCATTACAAAATGGTCCTACAACCTGCTTCATTATAGTATCTATATTCGTGAAAAAGGAGTCAATATCAATGTCAGCATTCAGGGTGTTGAAAGTTTCGCATACCTTTATAAAATAAGAATTACGCCTGTATTTGGTTTTAAAGCCAGGTACAAAAAGGAGAACCCTATTTCTAAGTGCCCGGCTAGGAGTGCGGAGAGATATTTTATTGTACTCCGCTATATTATATGTGTACTCCGCATGCTAAATTAGTTATTGCTTTGTGCTTTTTAACTAACGGTTTATAAAATAATGTTTTAATATAAAAAGTAATGGTAATAATATTTTGGAGATCAATAAACATTATAAAAATAACCAAAATATTAGTTTTATGTACATAGTGATCAAGATTCAAAAGATCTAAAATCATAATCAAATTAACTTTTTAAACAAGTTTGGGAAAAGATCACTCAGATTTGACGTTTATGCAGCACTTATCTTTGGATCCTCGGATTAAATAACATAGCAGTCTTAAAAGTCGTAGGTACCTTTATATTCCATCACATTGCTGAGATTTTCAAGATTTTTGGGACGAGATAAAATGGTGCGTAATGGTGCAATACATCAAATAGTAAAATGGTGCAATACATCAAATATATCAGAATATATTTAATAAAAGTAATAAGTATTTAGTCTTATGCTATGCCGAAACGAGCCAGCACCCAAATATGCCTAATACATAAATAATAAGTAAGTATTACTTACCCAATAGCAAGAACTCCTGTATCCTATCAACGGCTACTAATGCCTCAGACAATAAGGATATAGCATTTGGCAACCATATCGCGAGGGTTATTCTAACAATGTTGAAGAAACTAGAAATCGAAAAGACCTGGAAAAGAAAATAGGAGTTAAATTTGTGCCTCGATAGCAAACAAGAAGACCTAGACTGAGCCGATGGCATGCGTCTTTTAACGCGGAGACATAAGGATCAAGTTATAGAAACTACATAAATCGCGAACGCAACATAACGCTCAAATTGGTCGTTTACTGAATGAAAGCATTTTTAACGCCGAATAATTCTTCCGTTGTGAGCTACTCGGGCGACGTGTTTGCGCAGTGTCGTATAACTTAAAACAATGGGCCCCAGTGCAAAATTGAACAAAAAACCTCTCCCACTACTTACTTACATTCATTATGGCATATATGATGTAATTACTGTGTACCTAGCTACTTTATATATTTATATTTTAGCTATATAATAAATCGGCGTATTCATTTGGGTGCATTGCCTCGAATATGTTGCGGAACCACCTCCCAAGAACTTCAACGGGACACGAGGTATCACATAGAAATATTATTGCGGGAGAATTTTCGTAACATTGGTTTCTAACATTGGTTAATA
The DNA here is from genome assembly GCA_944548615.1 of Micropterix aruncella. Taxonomy (NCBI): domain Eukaryota; kingdom Metazoa; phylum Arthropoda; class Insecta; order Lepidoptera; family Micropterigidae; genus Micropterix; species Micropterix aruncella. Next base: position 21,980,854 of record OX155968.1, on the reverse strand, counting down.
AGACGATTTACTGTTAATTTAATTATTAAATTATATTTCTCCATCTTTAAATGTTGGCGAGAAATAATAATGTCACCTTTTATTACTTTATTTTGAGTAGAAGCCGTATTTTGAGTAGTAAGACTAAAAAAATACCCACATAATAGCCATTATAATATTACAAATCTAGCATTTTTTGCATATCTATGCTGCCGTCGTAAATGAAAACACAGTAACTTCATTTACTGTGTTTATACAGGTTTGGTTCTTTAAAATCACGAGTTAGAGTACCTACTATAAGGCAAATTTTTCGGTTTGTCTGTCGATGGATAGTTACCGAGATACCTTAGATAAAACACAGTATTTTTAAAAAATCTGTATATTTGCAATAAAAAACGAGTTTGGCTGATGATGTTTGTTACTTTTGATGAGTGATAAGTATCCTTCGTTTCGATGGGGAACATAGGATAAGTGGAAGGTGAAACTTTTTTGACTTCTTCGTATCTTTAGACTTAGAAATATAGGAAAGTAACTTACCATGGACGAACTGATAGAGTTTCTCATAAGACTGTATATGAGCAACGTAACATATAGAGCTGTTCTCTCAGCGAATATTGTGAAACTTGAATAAAAAGCTCGTATAAATGAGGTCTTTTTCACTGTGGATATTTCCTTCTTTCTGCTTGCTGCTACTACTGATTCGAAAGGTTTTTCCCATGCGTACATCTTGATTACCTGGAATATAAATAATGACGGGATATGGGTCACTGAGCTTATACTATACTGTTAACTAGAAACCACGATTTGATCACATCTTTCATAGCTAAGATAACTAACCCAGAATAATCAACTTGACAATCACAAAAATCCTAGAGTTAAGTTGACAGAAATAAGGAGCAGGTTATATCACAAATATCATAATTATTCATTTTCTCCCCACTACCATCTAACATCGTTGATAGTATTTCAACAAATTGTCAAGTAGGTAATTATATAGTTTTTTCAGTATTACCTTGATTCCGCTAACAATTTCGCTCATAATCTTAACTCGTTCATCTGTCCGTTGTGCTATGGTAAGTCTGAACTTCGCTGTTATTCCACTGAGATATCCTGTAATATTAATTAATTAACATCTGTCATTTGATCTATAATAAAAAATACGTGTGGCACTCGGGGACTGCCGCGGTAAAGCTATTGCATAGCATTTTTAACAACTTATGCAATTATAATTATTTATTTATTTTATTTTTTTCTGATATCAGATAACTACGCTCTATCGGAAAACGTTGAAATTATTCCGAATCATTTGCGGCTGCGGTAGCCAATGATTCGAAATAATTTAAACGTCTTCCGATAGAGCGCCGCGCACGAATATTTCATTCGATAAAGCCAAAAAACCGGATTATTCGGAAAAATTCGTGAATAAAAAGATAAATAATTAAATTATCTTCAAAATGGTGCAGGTTTTATAATAATACGCCGGATAGTATTTGCGTAGTAGTCGTTTTTGTGTTCGGTTAGACCTAATTTCACAAATTATTTACACTAAGTAATATAAACAAAATCTAAAATATTCAAAGCTAAGAATATTAGGAAAATGTTATTGTTTAACATATATTTCTTTCGAATCGTAAGCAGTACTCGTTTAGACGTAATTATCAGTTTAAAATCATTAATTTTCGTTAAGAAATTTCTTCATTCGCTCGCCGCGCTGGCCTACTAGGCCCGCGATAAAAGCTATGCAATAGCTTAATAATTGGGTTAAATAATATAGATTACTATGTGCCAACTACACAGCGACAGAATGGAAAAAAATCAATAGAAAATTCACCCGCTGTTGTGGTACAAATGCAGCCTCTGGAATTTTACTAACCTTGAATCGGTACAGTTTGTAGCACCATTACTCCCATTCCTGGGAAAGCGTACCAGCCGATCTCCTGGTACATTAGGTAGACTGCGAATGCGACCTGAATTGGAGCTATCCACATAAATGGCATATAAGCGAAAGGCATGTCAAACCGACCGACGTCATTGGACAGTAGGTTGACAACTTTTCCCGCTGCTGTGTCACTCAGGGCTGCCAGCTCCATTCGAAGGACCTTCGGAGGAAACACAACACAACATTATGATTTAATGTAATATATGTACAATTCCTGCAAAATATATGTGACATTTCGACAAAGGAAAGCTGCAACTACGTTTAAAAAGGAGTCCGTATATATCTATTTACTCATATATAAAAAACGTTGTGACTGACTGATTTCACATCGCCGAGCCGAAACCGCTGAACCTACAAAATATGATTTTTTTCACAGTGGTTTCTTTTAGGACGTATATATATATATATATATTGTTGTATTTGATAAGGTTTGTAAAGAAATCCGTTTATAGGATGATAGTTTTATTTAAAATAAAATTAGTAAAAGCTACTTAAAAAGTAGCGAAAGAAATCCCAGCTTGTATTGGGAAATGCTTATGTTTGAATTAGATATACTTACGGATGTGCACGACTTTCGACGGTGCAATGTAAGTTTAAAGGTCCTTTTGCAGTCGACTAACGATCACTATTCATCCATATATCTCATAAATAGGGCTTATCCTTATGCAACACAAAATGCCTTCAATTGAAACGAATTAAGCGAAAAAATTAAAAAATAAACTATTGATCACTTCGGCAAAGCCGTTTTATAATAAATGAAAGTGACATTACGAAATAATTCAAATTTTGAATGCTACCAACATTTAAAATATGATACGATTGGCTGAGTTTGTTATCAACGAGCCATTAAATCGAAATAAAAATAAAAAACCTCCATACGCTCAATGAAATGAAAGAAGAAACTTCAATCTTAATTTCTGGCAGAGAAGTTTATAATAAATATTGTATAATGTTATCAAAATAGGGTAAACCTATATAAAATTGTATAATATTAAAAAATTATAAAGAAACATTGTAGAAAACAGTATAATATTGTTGTATTTGATAAGGTTTGTAAAGAAATTCGTTTATAGGATGATGGTTTTATTGAAAATAAAATTAGTAAAAGCTACTTAAAAAGTAGCGAAGGAAATCCCAGCTTTATATATATATATATATATATATATATATATATATATATATATATATATATATATATATATATATATATATATATATATATATATATATATGTATGTATATATATATATATATATATATATATATATATATATATATATATATATATATATATATATATATATATATATATATATATATATATATATATATATATATATATATATATATATATATATATATATATATATATATATATATATATATATATATATATATATATATATATATATATATATATATATATATATATATATATATATATATATATATATATATATATATATATATATATATATATATATATATATATATATATATATATATATATATATATATATATATATATATATATATATATATATATATATATATATATATATATATATATATATATATATATATATATATATATATATATATATATATATATATATATATATATATATATATATATATATATATATATATATATATATATATATATATATATATATATATATATATATATATATATATATATATATATATATATGTATATATATACAGAAAGATTATTACGTTCGTCTGCATAAAATACAGACCAGTAAAGGTTTTTAAAACTAAGAATTCCCGAGGAGAGGAAATTGGGAGAGGAAGATGAGACAAAGAGGAGAACTGGCGAAACCGTATAGGCGTGTTTAGAGAGCCATCTATCAAGTGCGCTGCCATACTGGTATGCCACGAACGACGCCATATCGAACATAAGAGGATATAATATCAATCAATGCTTGGAACTATGAGTGCCGTGTAGATACATTGCTTTTATTACTAAAATCTTAGCTGGAAATTATAGTTCTTTCGCTAATGAGCCCTTGCTGAGTTGGCCACGAAGACCCATTCTGTTCAGGGTTGGTCACACTCACGGGTCAACCCCCATCCGGCGGCCTCCACGCATGAAGTGCGAGCCCGGGCAGGACTCTAGCCTTAGGGCTAGTTTCCTATAGGAATCAACCTTCTGGCGCTCTTGGACGGTTTGCGCACCGTGCGGCGTAAGCCAATTGATTGTGCACTCTGACTAACAGTCGGGGGAGTCTGGAAGCAGTACTGTTTCCTATAGAGCGGGGGTAGTTGCGTACCTTACGGCGACTGCTCTTGAAACGACCATCGGCTACCCGATCCTGGGTGAACAGCCGGGCAAAGGATGCCGTGGTCCGCGATAGATTTGGTATACACGGTTTCACCCCTTCGCAAGGGAGAGAACCGCGTAAGCGACCTCGAACTCGTAACCAATCGAGAGACTGGAGTGATCTGGTCGCAATTGGAAGTAAGGGCGTGAGTGTAAGCCCGCTGGGTAACACACCTGGCTATCTTGCGGTTAAGGCGTTAGCCTCTTACGGGCATGTGGTGGAGCTTGACGGTGGACTATTTTGTCCAAGTCTTCTGCGCTCACTCCAGGGAGATATAATCAATGGTGGTACTCGTATGTACTTGTCAGTTTAATGTTATACATACTCGTCGCTGTGAAACAAATGTTGCATTGCATTTTCTCGTTTATAGACTAGTAAAATTATTACACTTCTGTCATCACTGTCATGACTTCTGTAATCAGCAGAGTACGACATTTAGAAATAACGCTTGTTATTTAATCAGGCATCGGGATCAAAAACCGCACTGCTGTTTGCCGTTTGTGCAATCATATAGATAGTATGTACTTTACATCTACTATATTTGTATTTCTAAAAACCATGTTTTCCATGTTTTAATTTTAATTATTACTTAATAGCCGCAAAAAAATATTTAACCCTTTGAAGACTATAAGCTTTGCGGTATAGAATGAAAATATTGATACATAAAACTGTTAAAGGTAAATAACATGTACATATGTCAAGAATTGTGAAAATGGGTTGAATAGATTTTGTATACATCGATGGGACATAAGTGTCCCTGTGATCCAAAGATGCAAAGTTACAACTTTTACCAAAATTTGATTATTTTATTGTTTAACTCAGCATTCATACGTAATAAAAAAAGAACTGAAAGACAAGAAATAAAATTGGAAAGTCGCCATAAATCTTCTATTTATTTATTTTTACCTGTCTTTCTGAGTTGAAAAATTGGGTGCGGCGATATGACGTCATTACTAATTATTCAGTTTTTTGCGATAAATAACTCTAAAAATGCAAAATGTCTGCCTAATTCGTTGATAAAATTCATATTATTTAATTTTTCGCTGAAATATTTGAAGTTTTCGGCGTATTTGTAAATTAATGAGGTTATTTTTTTGGAAAAATCATCAAAATATTTATTTATGAGCTAAATATTTATTTATGAGATAAATATTATTATACTAATATATTAATACTAATATAAATATTTATGAGCTAATATCTAAATATATTTGTATGTAAATGATCAAAACGAAATATTATCTTTGATAGAGAATCTAATAAAGATCACGATAGCATTTGAAATTTCTAAATAGGGTACCGTATTTTTCCTCATAACAAGTACAAGTTAGAAATGCCGAGTTTTTTTCACTTTTTCGTCTTTCTCATATTTATTCACAATTATATAATTGTTTTACAAAATGATATTTCAATATTCTCTATACGAAATTTCAATGCGATCATTGCAGAGTTATTATTTTTATGATTTCTATAGTAGCTCCATAGTTGTAGTTGTATGTAAATAAGCAAAACAAAATATAAATTTTAATAGAAAATCTAATATATATCGCAATAGTATTTAATATTTCTAAATAGGGTTCCGTATTTTTCCGTAAGACAAGTACAAGTTAGACATGCCGAGTTTTTTTCACTTTTTCGAAATTCTCATATTTATTCATAATTATCTAATTGTTTTACAAATTGAGATTTCAATGTTCTATATACGAAATTTTAATGCTATCATTGCACTATTATTTTTTTTATGATTGCTATAATAGTTCCATAGTTATAGTACTTTTTGTCAAGCGCGGCGATATTGCAAGAAATTCCAATAAATTGCCGCGGTCTCCCATGAAATTATGCCGCTACTCGAGGGGTTAAAATCCCAAGAGTTCGACGGTCGTTTACAATTTTTAAAAAAATACGGTATGTTTTTGAACAATATTTTTTTTTGCTGATATTAACCGCCCTTCCTTTGGGTTATTATTCAAAAAGTAGATAGGTATATCCTTGGTTTTTTTTAATTAGATTTCTCAATAACAATACTTGTTTAAATTATACCAGAAAAAATATATAGTTGTTTATATGAGCGCTTTTTATATAGCGGTTTTATATAAATTTGTATATAAATATATTTTTTATACTTTTGTATAAATTTTTCTATAATAATATGATAATATAGAGGACGTATCACGTACGTTCGTATAGGTAAGGGCGGTTAAGATTCTGATGTCCTAATAAAATCGAAAAAATATAATTTATAAATTATTCGTATTCGATAATGTATAAAATGATTTTGAAATTATGGGACACATATGTCGAAATAAAGGGTTAAAACACGCATAGAAATTTGTTGAACGAATTGCAATGCTGTCTAGCATACATTTAATTAGTCGGTATTTTTTACACATATCTAAATATGGTATGATTTATTTTATCGGCTTACCAACCTAACATGAAGTAAAGTATTGTGAGCGCGCTAAAATAGATCGGAAGACAGATATATACGCTGACCCCCCCCCTCTCTTAACCCCTCCCCCCTCCCCCTCCCCTTCCCCTCCTCCCAGGAATGTCTTGGGTTGACACAACCGATTTTTAAAAATGCATTGACTAAAATAAAATAGACTAAAATTAGAAAAGGTAATAAAATGACATAAAATGAAAATAATAGAAATCCCTAGATTTTCACGACTTTCCTAGATAGACAAAATAAATTTCATTAATTTTCAAGTTATTCATTTTCGTGCTTATTTACCGAATATTATTATTAATATTCGGCCTTAAAACATGCTAACTAAAGTCCAAAAGGCAATCTTCCTGGCGAAAGTTAAATTATCTCTAAAAAAATTAAATGTTGCCATATTAAAATATCAAATAAAAAGACGTCAAATTATTTGGCTCGCGGATTGGTTAACCGGAGACACTGGTTTTTTTTCAAACTGTCGCATTAAAGTAGACCCCTCAGCCGGATAAGATGTAACTGGTTTTCAAGTTTTTTCGAAAGGAAACATTTTTATATGAGAATTATTTTCAATAGATTTTTCCAATACGGAACCGGTCGAGTAGGTAGGATTTTTTGTAATTGTTAAAAGTGCGTAATACTGTTTTTACTTCTCCAAAAATTACCATGTTTTACACATAGAATTTCCAAATAAATACATCGTTTTCTACGAAGTATGTATGTACATATATAAAAATAAAATACTTGTTTTCGAGGAAAATTTAGAATCCGGAATTTCTCCGGATCTCCACGTTTTGAGATACAGGGAATTCAAGAAAGTGATTTCTGGAAAATGTATGTTTATTTGTTTGAAATATTTTTTGTACATAAAATAGGGTACAACAACATGGCCTATCATTGCCAAGTTGCATTTGTATTCAAATGTTTATGTTAGAAATTTTATGTAAAACAAGTGTCCGACACGACTGCCCAACGAAAACGTATTATATAGTGTTCAGGGTTCATCCATGTGTGTTTTCCGTTTCTTTATTCCACCATAACTTCTAAACGCTTGAACAGATTTAAAAGTGTGTAGTATTGTTAAAATCGTTATATAATTTTGGGCAGAGGCATTTTGAGCAAAGGCATTTTGTATACATAGCCCCCAGGATATTTAATATGCAAACGAAGATTTGCCTAAGTCTTCTTTTAAACCCAGAATTTATTCCTGGTTGAAACCAGCAAAATATGCACAAATTAATACACCCAGACAGTTTCCATCATTAAATTATAGAAAGTTTATCCTTGACAATTCTTATTATTATTATTATTATTATTTTCGTTGACTTTTTTTTACTACTATTAATTATTCATTAATTTTTGGTTATTATTGTTTAATATTATTTAACATTTTATTGTATATAACACGATTATTTATTTTCTGTGTTCTATTATTAATATTTCCTGTTTTGATTATTAGTTATTCTTTTTTTTTTAATTGCCGAATATATATGAATATAAATCTTGAGAGCTCGCTGCCCTGGAACAAGTCCTAGCACTTAGTTGGGCAGCAGTAGTACTGCTAATGCTCATATCGGCCGTGTTCATTTGTTATTTTTATTTTAATATTTTTTATTACTTGTTTATTGATATGAATATTAGCGATGCATATTTATTGAATGCGTTGTTTAAGAGGCCGTGTACGAAATCGATGTGGGCAGTGATACCTCTATAATCAATGGTATAATATAACTATAGGTAGGTAGGATTTTCGGAGCCGAAGAGATACGTCCACCCTTTGGAAGCGCTCGGCGGGGACTAGCTGACTTGAGGCGTAAATCGTATCATAGGCGAGTATCATAACGGGAGAATTAGATTGTTTTAAAAGACTTAATTGCCAATTTTAATTAATGTTTTGCATTTTTTTTGAGGAAATGGATTGATATTGAACTAAAGTTTATTTCTGCTGTTTTTATTTTATGGACGAGAGTTCTAAAAGGCCAAAATCAAAAGCATTTCTTCGCCCATTTTCTAAAAAATTTGAAAAAGTTAAATATTTTTTCTATCAACAATTTTATATGAAATTCAGGCATTCAATTTTATATTTTTTATACCATTTAGATGTCAAAACGGTTCGTAAATATGTTATATTCTAAACCTCTTACAGCAAAAATTCACAAACAGTCGCCGGTTTAAAGTCAATTAATCAAAATTCTATAATAATTTTCAAAAAAGTAGCTCACTCATTAGACAATAATATAAATGATCTTTTATGTTGTGCAATAAAACTTATAGAAATACAGTATTTTAACCGTAAATTCACGTCTGTAAAATTACGTAAATTCACGAAATGCGCAAAATTTCGTGTGCGGCCTCTTAAACTAAAATCCCGACTGTCAAAGGTACCATAACTGTCCAAATATCCAGTCAGTAGTTGTCTAAAAGTCCAAATGTCAATAATTTTATATCGTATTTTGCGTCAAATGGAAGGTCTGATTGAGTACATTTACAAAAATATACATCTATCTACAAATTTGGATAATTACATAAGCCACAAATATTTAAAAAAAAATATTACAAATACAATAGTTCACTTTCTGTAACGGCAGTCATGTTTTTTAGTCTTTCTAATATATTTACTTGTTGAGTCTAAATGTTTATGTCGCAAATTAATATAAAACAAGTGTATATTTATAAGGTAGAGCCCATAAAAAAATGTAGGATTAGATAATAAATATAATAAATAAAATACAACAGAAATTAATTACATATATCAACTGAGCAGTGCCAACCGCCTCAGAATATGCTAAAGGGCAATGGAGAGAGCAATGCTAAACATCAGTCTCCGCGACAGAGTAGGCAATGAATGAAGTGGGATTGGGCAGGTCACGTCGCAAAGCAGGATGACGCGAGATGGCCGAAGAGGTTTGTCCAGTGGAGACCAAGAACCACAAAGCAAGGCGTAGGGAGAGCACAACTACAAAACAACAGGGATTAACTGGCTGAGGGCAGCAGCTGACAGACAGACATGGAAGAAGAAGGAAGAGGCCTACGGCCAGGAGTGGAGCAAACCAGGCTCAGGAAGAAAATGAAGAAGTCTACTGAATATCGAAGGAGGAATGAGGTATAAGGACTTACTAGGAGGCGGGTAGGTTGGGGGGGGGGGGGGGTAGGTCTTAATTTATGTATTAAGTAAATGTATCTTAATAGATTTTTTAAAACCCGATCAGTTTTTCAAGTTGCTCAGGAGCAAAGGCACAGAGTTCTGTCTGTGTGTGTGTATGGGTGCGTTCTTTTAAATATGTGTGTCAGCGTGTCTGTAACCACTGTATATCAAAAACATGCAACCAATTATAACCAAATTATTTCGTCGTAATGCCGAGATTTTAAAACCCGCTAACAGATAATTGGAATTTTGTTTCAAATTAAGGTCTTTTGAATATAAAAAAAAATCCTTAAGTCATTCGATCCTAGGAAAATTAATAAATGTGACTTAGGACAATTCTGAGGAATCTCGCTTGAGACAATTCTGAGAAATTACTTTTGTAGTTTTCAATAAAAAAAATATAATTTGAAAATTTAACACTGCATAACTCCGTCACAATTAATGGAAAACAAAGGTGTCTTCGAATCCTGAGAATAATGCCTCTTACTTTGTGAGCCATGTCTTATTATCTAGTGGTTTATAAGGATAATAATAATTCGGTAAAATAATGGCATAGAAAATAAAGAATTTGAAAATCCAACATAAAAATCGCGATTATTGCTGTTATAATATATCAGAATGGATTTATATAAACTTCAAGAATCACGCATAAATATAAATTCGTACAGAAATATAAATTTTATTCAACTGAAATTATAAAATACAGAACTATAACTTCAATTTTTCACAACTTCAACGGTGGAAAAATAATTGGCTATATTTTAAAATAAACTTCTTTACATTATTATTGTCATACTTTGAAAGAAACTTTTAATTATTAACTTTTTTATTTGTTCTATAAACTTCATGTTATGACATTTTATATTATTTTGATTCAATAATCATGCTATTTCGTTATTTTTATTATTTTTTTGTGTTTTAGTTTGGTTCTATATGTGTGCGAATATGAACGAATCATCGCCATACATGGAGTCTATCTTAGTACGGGCTATGGCCCGTACTAGGGCTATATTTACGGGTAAACATAATATTTCTTTATATATATAGCACTAGAACAACGTCATGATTCCCGACCCGATGAAAAACAGTTTCAGCGAAGTTCGCTGAGAATCTTTGTATAGACTGCGCACTGCCCTTTTTCTAATAATACATCGAAGGTTTTTTATTGAAAAACAAGCTTTACTTTCCATCAGGGAGTTCCAGTGGCAATCTCCCGGTTCCATCTTTAGACCTTCGTCATTGTGTGTAATGGAAAGTACTCATGACAACAAAACAAACGAGTCCCAACTCGACTATCTTAGCATTTTTAGGCAGGGAGTTCAAGTGGCAGTCTTCTGGCTCCATCTTAAGACCTGCGTCATCATGTGTAGGTAATAGAAAGCACTCATGATAACAAAACATACTAGTCCGAATTCGAATGTCCTACCATTTGCTATCAGTGAGATCTAGTCTCTACATTCCGGCCCCATCATCAAATCAGCTCGATGGTACCATAATATTGCATTGTCATCAAACTTACACAAGTATGCCAAATTTCAGCTTAATCAGATATCAGGAAGTGTTTGAAAGATGGTTTAATAATTTTGAAGCGGACAATTCACATACGAACATTACATGGTAAAATAAAGCTTGTAATAAGATCCTTCCCCTTAAATGTGAGGCGTCCAATAATGGATGCCTTGACAAAATGTATACAAAATGTATATAAATTTATATAAATGTAAATATTAATGTAAATGTGCGCCGCTTTATAGTAATCCGCTCTACAGTAATGCTATAGCTCTACAGTAAACCCCGCTCTATGTAAATGTAATTGTAAATGTAAATATAAATTTATATACATTTTGCCGTAGGCAAACCCAAGCTAATCGCAAGTCATTTGTGGGGTTTAAAACTGAATAAAGTAACTCACTTTTCTATATATTAGAGAGCTACAGGCAATCCGTAATCTCATTCCGAATTCCAGTCCAAATCGCAGGCCATGTCTTACAAACAACGATGACCCCATGGTCAGCAGGACCAGGACAGCCCCGGTAGCATATGCCTCGTTGATGGTCATCGTGTTACTTTCTTCGAAGAACTGCAGTAGCATCTTCAGTGCAACTGGTTGAAGATTCCTGAAAAGAGACAGAATTTATAGATGGCTAACTTTAAACTGGCATCTTTGGGATGTCGGTTGTATTGTTTTCGATATAAATGCATTAAAAGTTGCCTAATTTATGTGCTTTTCGAAATCGGTTTATACAATGTTTATTTTGCTCTGGGGTCGCGCAGCCGATATGCAAACGATATTTACTTTGCAGAAAAGAGCCATACGATCCATTTATTGTTTAAACTCCCGAGCATCGCTAAAAGAGAAATTTAAAGACATCAATATTCTGACGGTTTATAGTCAGTATATCTTCGATAACATAATGTATGTTCGTAAAAACTTGCACAGGTTCCGTAGGTTGGGTGACATTCACAATAGGAACACCAGGTTCAAAAATAAACTAGCCATTACGGGCTCTAGGTTAGCAAAAGTTAGTAAATCTTTTATTGGAGACGGTGTTCGCTTTTATAACACTTTGCCTGAGGAACTAACCCTTTTACCAGACACTAAATTTAGAAAAATTGTTAAAGATACTTTGTGCTCTAAAGGCTATTATAAAATTGAAGATTTTTTAAGCGATACATTGGTCTGGTCAAGTCGTTTTTGTGTAACATAGCTATAAAAACCATTTGTTTAATGTTATTATTATTATTATTATTACGTAGTGATTATATAGTGATTATATAGTGTAGTAATCAATGGTAAAGCCTACAAGCAAGGCATAAATGTCTAGAAATATAAGACGTTCGGAAAGTACTATAAGTCTACTTCGAATAAAAATCTATCTAATCTAATCTAATCTAATCAATCTAATTCATCATGTGAATCAGAAATTCACATTACAGTCGATTTTCATGTTAATTATTTAATAACTTTTATCATATACATATATCGATTACAGCCTAAGATTTACCATTAGGTTAGGTTAGTTTTGGGAATATAACGAATTTAAACTACATTTCGGAAACATCATAATTAACAAGAGTTGTTACTATTGAACGGACTCGGAAGCTTATGTGATATTTATACCCCTCCAATGTGTAACGTCCCGCTCGGGACAATCGCCTCCCTACGGCAAAATGTCTAATGGGCAGTTAAAAAAAAATCATATTCAATGCGATCATTATACAGTTTTTCTTTTTATGATCGGTATAGTGGTTTATAACTTATGAACGTTTTTCTCAAGGCCGTCGATTCACGCCGATGTCACGCTCGACGGTTTCACGTTCGAAACGGTACGGGCGAGATTTTACTTCACAAATTAAAGGGTTAATGAAGCGACTTTAATAATTTATTTCTAGGTAAAGTATGCGGGATGGCTTTTAGTCCACATCCAGAGAAAATATATATTGTGAAAAATGTGACTTGGGTTTCAGAAATGACTTGGGACGTGGGTTTCGGAAATGACCGATTCAAATAGTTGTTTGTGAACCCCTGCCTCATCCGCCACATTACCCCCATAGTTACATGGCTACATCCCTATCAAAGCAAAATCCTCGTTACCTGCCTGATTATAAAATATACGAGTATTTTTTTCATTTATGCTATAGTGGGCAATGAAAGAATATAAAAACATAAACTGCTTCTTCGATGAAGATTCTTGCCCAAGAAATCTTATTCGCTTAAGGGTGGGGGGGGGGGGGGGGGAAGGGCAAACTGAAAAAGGTAGGGACCCCAAGATCTAAACCATTTATTATTTACCCAGTGATCGCAACCCCATGGAGATCACGATCAGGTATAAGGGGTTGTCATCTGTCAAAAAACAAGATTATGAGATTATTCTCAAAATGCATATTTCGATAGAAGTGTGATCGCCTATAATGACAAGTTTTCGTATATTTACATGTTATACTAATTTTCAATCTATTCTCCAAAGCAGTGAAAGTAGTTTTATCCGCATACGCTACATGGTATTTAATAACTTTAAATAAAACCATACTCACATTAAAAAGCCTTAAAATAACTACCTTTTCTCTCCCTCACACACACTCGATCTGTATTTTACCTGGCTTAGTTCATAGACAACTTTTTTTTAAATATTTATAATGGTATTTATAATTTAAATATTGTAATTTGAAATATTATTGTTATAGCCATTATGGAAAATCTAAGACAGTAAAAAAAATGCTATATTATATAACCCCTCCTATCGCGGAGTAAAAATTTAGTCGTCACTTCTGCCCGGGACAGTTTTGCGCGTGAAGTCGATGGCCTTGAGAAAAACGACCATAACTTTAAACTACTATACGGATCGTAAAAAGAATAACTGTAAAATGATCGCATTGAAATTTGAAATTTATAATATTATAACCTTATCTCGTCAAACAATTAAGATAATAATGAATAAATATTTAAAAAGTTGGCATTTTTAGCGCGGAGCGCCCTAAACAATATTGGTTAGATACAATTTTAGCATTTGTAAGCGTCTAACCAAAAATGGTTAACTCAAATAGGAAGATGTAGAAACTACTCATCAGCTTTTTATAATGTTGAATTATATTATGCTAATTACATTACTCTGTAACGCGGTAAGATTTACGATTAAAATATTATAAACTAGCTGACCCGTGGCCACTTCGTTGGGCGGTAAAACGTTTTACTTGTGATGAAATTATTAGTGTGGTTCGGTTAGTACTGAGTGCTATGATTAATTTCCTGACTGCCAAATGAAAGATTATATATAATAAATAAATACAAACGGAGCTGCCATGGAATTCACCGACCGGAGTCGGGCCCATAATAATACTATTTTTTTACACTTCTGGGGGGTGAGCAGTGGATTCCGGACTTACGAACCGGCTGTGGTAGGTTTAGGACAGCTGTCTTGCCACATGTGAGCGTTCACCTTACCACCCATTCACTCCCCCTTCGAAGCCATAGAATTTGAGATGCGCAAATCGCAGTTTTAGATAATTTTTCTAAGAAAGAGTTGATTATATTTCTGGAAAGGCCAAGATCTTTAAAGAGGCGAAATAGAGATTTAGCTGGCAGGCCACGAGCGCCAACTTCCACCGCGTGAAGGTGAACAGTGAAGCCGTTCCGGGTTACGGCATTTGCAAGATCATGGTATTTATTTAATTTGTACTCGTGGTCTTTTGGGATAGTTGATTCCCATGGAACAGTTAATTCTACAATAAGAGCCACCTTCCGAGATACAGAGTAAAGAGTTATATCTGGACGGAGGGCTGTGCATCCGAGACTTTCAGGGAATTTATACTGCTTAGAGACCGAATCAACCTCCAGAATCCAATCTGTAGCTTTCTCGATTATTGAGAAAGGTTTTGTAGTTCAATGTTTATTGCCTTTAGAGCCATCCCGCACAAACTGTATTGGGGGTTTGGAGGATACTGTCAAACCCTTGTTGGCACGAGCCACTGAGAGACTAATTACCTCGCGAATAACAGCAAGAACTTTGTCATGGCGGTAAGTGTACCGTCCTTGATCTAAGGCCACCTTGCAGCCAGCTAGAATGTGTCTAACTGTGAAAGGGGTATTGCTACAGAGGGGACAAGAACTATCCTCGGCAAAGCTCCAACGAGCGAGGTTACTGGGGTCTGGAAGTGTATGCTGAAAGGCATTCAAATAAAATTTCAGCATCTCTGGCGTCCAGTCATAGAGCATTACCTTCCAGTGCATTGGAGGCGGAATGCAAAAGTCCCCAATTGTTGTCCAATCATTCTGGCATTGAAGGCCAATAGCATGAGCCATACTCTTGCTGTCGTAATCTCCCCGCAAAAGAGACTTAGTCCACGTCGCTCGTGGTTGTACTGCCATACTCCAGACCAGTGCCATTCTGGCTGATTCCAGTAAGGAACTTTTTGTGGAAGTCTACGCGGGCTTGTAGATCATTTGAATCACTACGGCCACTTATTACGTGCTTCGATATTGCCGGATCTTTGGAATTGCACAGAATCGAATTTTTGGTTATTCTGGAGTTGGCGTAGAGCAGAGAGGGCAGTTTAAGCGCTATCCCAAAATTTTTTTTGGACCTGAAGGGAGTCGAGGGGTCAGCTGGTTTGGCTAAGGACAGCCAGGATTTTAAACTAGCTGTCACCAGCGCATCTAGACGGGACAGTTGGGTTTTGGTAAAATCGTAAATAAGAAAGGGCCATGACAAATGTGACGTTAGATAATTGTCATAGATCCAGGCCTTACGAGGGCCAGAAATTTTTCGCCAGGCAACTTTTGAAATGCTCTATAACATGATCGCCCGAGACGTCTTTTCCCTGATGGGTGATTTTTCTGCCGAGGAATTTGAAATGATTGTTTGGGTAGGGAGATATTAGAGCCCTTATATACCAATTTGGGGTCATAGCCCTTATAGACCAATAGGGTGTCATAGGATATTACTGCATAT
>OX155968.1:21918229-21964354 GCA_944548615.1 Micropterix aruncella | reverse complement strand
AATTCATATTAAAATACATATTTACAATTTCTGAAACAACGTTAAACACTGACTTGACCATGGATATTACAATGACCAATATTAAAAGGCTGGTGTATGTCCACGGATATTGCGGTTTCTAGCTCTCGATCTTGAGATAAAAATCTTTCTTTGTTCCTACCTCTTCTATCATCTTTATCGTCTTCTATTGTTTCCTGATTGCTACATCTAAGTAGAAAAATTCCCTGATTGCACAAAAACTAGAAATATTGTGTTGTCAAAATATCTGTGTCTATATCTATATGTGTCTATTTTTGACACGGTTTGTGATTAAAACAATATACATCTATGTTGTCACTCAGTACGAGTATGTAGGAGTGTAGTAGGAGTGTAGCGTTTGATGAAAGTTGTATAGTTTTTGTAAAAGCAATTTAAAGTTAACTAAAATTGTTTGAAGTTTTAATTATGCAATACAAATTAATTAACTGACTATTAATTAGTGTAACAGTAACAGTTCGATTTCGAAATCATAAGTATTTAGTGCGTATTTTAATATATCTCTCTGAAATCCTCTGGATCCTCTCATAAAGGCCCAAAAGGCCTTGATTAGGGTTATAGCCAGGAAGCCATACCGCAACTCCAGTGACCAGTTCTACAGGGATTTTATGGTGTTGGATGCAAGACAGCTATACGTACGGCAGGTCTTGATATGCTACAGGAAAGAACTCCAACGGGACAACAGCAAGCCGACCAGTAACGCCCATAGACACGACACAAGACATAAAGACAGACATGTACAACCAAAAATGAGAACGACCTTTGGACAAAGACACTATCTTTACCTAGCGAAAAGACTCCATAACATATTTACCACGCAATTAGGCCAAGCTACAATCATTCAAAATGACGCTCACTACAAAAGACTGGTAACATTTTGGTTGTTACACTCGACGAGGGAGCACTGTGAGTCTTTAGTAACTAACGGTATTAAATAGGTGCACAGATGACTTATATTACTTATTATTGTTATTATTATCTCATTAGCCTCATAACTGTATTCATATATCTCCCATATATATTATATCTCATTTAATTTAATAAATATTTTTTGTTTAATATACATATATACTATAATAGTTATACAATATACACTTGTAGGATTTCCCAAGATTAAATACACCCGGCAGATGAACGCAGTACTTAATATCACCTCAATACAGAATCTGCCTAGTGAGGTGATAAAATCCCGCCGAAGCCGCAGCTTTAGTAAATTTCCAGGGTTCACATTTTGTATGTACGGCTAAATCATGTAAAATGAACTATAGGAAATTTAATCATGTAATACTAGGGATAAATAAAATAAATAAAAATAAAATAAATAAATACACATTTTACAATTATTGTTAGGTACCTATACTGCAATATTTACTCTGATCGTTGGTGGTATAAAGTTCAAGATGTTATGATCGAGCCCGGTGCAGCGGTCAGTTTGTGCCTTTAAAGCGTTTGTTAAAATGTTCCACGCTGGTATCCCGCCTCGATAGTAAAATAAACGGTTACAACTTGTTGAGAATCTCTGTTTATTTTATGACATTTTAACGACAATTTTGTCAAATAGTATTTCGTAGACTAAACTTTCTAATTAAATACAGCGACAAGTTGATTCATCACAATCCGATGCAACCTGCGGCACGTCACACAACTAGGCTTACTCCTGTGCCTAGATGTGCGATTTAAGACTTTTAAGATATAAGATATAGATAACATTTTTAAGTATACCGAATATACATAACATTTTCAAGTGATTTCATGATTTGAATTCTACAGCTTCATAGGACCATTTGTGCTCCTATTCTAATATTGTCTTTAATTTTTCTCAGCGGCTTCATAGACTCTTCGTATAGGTCGAAACCGGCTTATATTTTCCACATCGTAAACAACCTCCTTCAAATGTCCCCTGATGTAGAAAACAAGGGGGCCAAATTCCGAGACAAAGCGGGCCTCAATTATAATATGGGTCCATTCCGTCCGACTCACCGATTTCCAGGTAAACAGAGCCATTAGGGACGTTTACCATATGACCGCTTCCTAGGTAAAAAAAAATGGATCGCTTTTTGCTTATTTTTCCTGGAACTATACAGGTAAAAATGAATTATAAATGGCTCTCTAGACGATCAAGAATGCTTGTCAAGCTTCGCGTCGCGGGTTGAGAGAGGATAGTAAACCGCAGGAAATATGCATTTTTTTTTTATTATTCACCAAAAATGCCTAATTTTGTAGTTTTATACTAGGGAGTCACGTCATGCATCAATCAATTACGTCTAATTAACGTGACTCCCTGGTATAAACTACAAAATTAGGCATTTTTGGTAAACATTAAAAAAATATTTGCATATTTCCTGCGGTTTACGATCCCCTCCCAGCCCGCGACGCGAAGCTTGACACGCATGCTTGATCGTCTAGAGAGCCTATAAGAAAGATACTATCCGCGGCATTACGAAAGGCGCAATCCTAATAAGCAAGACGTCTTATGACGTACGACCATCCCGCTCACCGATTGGGAAACACTGATTAGATTTACCGTACCTACGGTAGAAATGTAAGCTGCATTCAAACAGACCTCTTTGAAATTACATATTTAGCCGTTCCTTGTTTGATTCCATAAATGCTTTCGCTTGGCCCAGACTGGCCAGGTCGGCTGGTCGGCGATCGCCGATAGCCCATGACCCAGTGGGGCCCCAAAGAGGCTTCAAAAAATTTGGCACTTTTTTTTAATTACTCAGGTTTTTTTAACTATGTGGCCTTTTGTCTAATCTCATTTTTAATAATGTGGCCTCTTGTCTAATCTCATTTTTATAACTTGGTTAAAAATATAATTATAGATGAAGTAGAAGTAGTGACAAACTGGCCAAAAAACTGTTAGGTTTTTGATACGTCCTGATTTAAATTGTAAACAATTCATTTGGAGACTTTTTTTTAAATTATAGAAACGTAATCGTAGCAAAAGTCAACTTTTTCATTGCATACTTTACTTACTTTGCTTACGCATTTGCATTTTCCCTAATTAGATTATTTTTTGATTTAGATTATGGCTTTAGCACAGGTTACGTTGGCTAAATCTAAAAATATTTCTCACTGTCATTTTCAAATATCTGTCTGTATGTGTGTTTTTCTCCACGATAGTGTTCAACGCTTCATCAGATTGCGCTGAAATTTAGCATGCAGGCATAATTTGGTCATGGCAAGAGTTGAAAAAATTGTGGTTGAAATGGTTGAAATCGGTCCACCAGAGGGCGCACTAGTCATTCTTCAACCTCGTTATATTGGACTTACAGACTTGAAATTCGTTGGTTTGTTGAACCGAAATCGCTTTGTGCATTATGTTGGGGGCTAATGGGCCCTTGTTGAGTTGGCCACGAAGACCCATTTGTTCGGAGTTAGTGACACTCACGGATCAACACTTATCCGGCGGCCTCCACGCATGAAGTGTGAGCCCGGGTAGGACTCTGGCCTGCGGGCTAGTTTCCCCCAGGAGTCAGTCTTCTGGCGCTCCTGGACGGTTTGCGCACCGTGCGTTGTAAGCCAATCGATTGTGCATTCTGATTAACAGTCGGGGGAGTCTGGAAACAGTATTATCTACTATAGAGCGGGGATAGTTGTTGACCTTAGGGCGACTGCTCTTGAAACGACTATCAGCTACCCAATTCCGGGTGAACAGCCGGGTAAAGGATGCCGTGGTCCGCGATAGATTCGGTAGTCGCCGTATCACCGCTACGTAAGAGAGAGGACCGCGCGAGCGACCTCGAACTTGTGACCAGTCGGGAGACCGGAGTAATCTGGTTGCATCTGAAAGTAAGGGCGCGGGAGTCGGCCCGCTGGATAACATACCAGTATATCTCGCGGATAATGTTTCAGTCAAATTGATGAAGAGATGAGGCGTAATACTTGTCGACATGTACAAAACAAGAAGAAGATTACTATCGATATTTTGACATGGAATCAGAATTTATAATTATCCTTGGTGAGATTAGCGAATCCGAAAATCCATCATTTGATTTTTCGAGTAGCGATTCTGAGTAATATGTTCAATAAATGTGTTTTTTGCAAATTAAGTGTTGTTTTATAACAATCTATATATTATCAAACTAATAAACTAAAACCTAACTAAGTTACTACTATCACCAAGTTGTTATTTTTTGTAAAGGATTTTCTACTTGACTGTGCCTATGTCAGTCATTATATATGTAAGGTTTACCCACACATAGTGCCGCACGCAAAGATGAGTTGAACTATCTGAGTGGATTGTCATTATCTAAGTCTTCTCTGCTCATCCCAAGGCTGAAAGAACGATCACATATTTTTATACCACCCTGGGGTGACGGGTTCGCCCGTTGTAGTTGACATTGATCAACTGTACATCTTATAGATTTAATAAAGAAATTTGATTTAAAAAAAACTGATTACCAATACGAAAATAAATAAATATTTGTTTTACAATCGCTAAAATAATAAATTAGTTTATTCTAACCAAAAACCACGACTATTATTTCTGAATCATTACCTCTCTAATTTATCACTTAGCTTCTCCGACAAGTTTATCTTAGTGGGCAGACTCAGGTCGTTTAGGTCAAGTTCCCGCTTCATGCCTCTGTAGAACAGAGGCAACATCCAGCAGAAGAATGTCCTTGACACAGTGTTCGCCCTGGAAAAATTGTTCTTCTTCCTCCCCTGCTGCTCCATCTTCTTTTCGGTCACTTTTATTTCATCCATTTTCACAAACAAATATTCGTACACTTAAACACTTTTACGTTTTACCACATTTAGTATGATGGCACACTTTGCCCTTCTGCGGTTTTCGAAAACCTGGAAAAAGAGAAAAGGGTGATATTAGTTTTATAATTATTGCAGATGAAACAAACGGTAGAATGTCATTTTGTTTTGCTGGATTTTGTGTAGCCAAAGTATACATTATGTATACATTATAAACTTAAGCTATAGGTCAGCTGATAGACATTGCCGCAAGGCAATACGCTCGCCTGTTTTATTTAAAATAAAGACTTTTTAGAATGAAATGAATGAAAAATATTTATTTGCAGCTGTTTATTTGTTACAAAAAATCAAAAACACACAGATTGAAAATTAAAACTATTAATAGAAAAAGACTATGTAATAAAACTACAAACGCTGCAATTTAGGGGTATTCTCAAGATATCTCGTATCCTGGTTTTCAGGACACACCTATTAATTATTTTTACATATGGTATTAAAATAAAATAACCAAATCCAATAAATCAAAAATTAAAATATAAAAAATCAAAATAATCATAATCAAATTAACCCACAAATCAAAATATTTAACAGCAAATGATATTAAAATAAAATAACCAGATCGAAAAAATCTAAAAATAAAATCAAATAAATCCACAAATCAAAATATTCAAAATCAACATATTTAACATCAAATAATCATGATGCAAATTTATAGACAATCAAAAAGACAATAGTAATAATCAAATTATTAAATAATTATTTTTAAATAAAATCAAAATATGACATCTAAACATCTTCCTTTAATAACATACTCTTATAGTGGTCCTTAAATAATGCGATTAAGATCGATCGCAATGCCATTCCCAACCGATTCCATACAACCGAGGAAGAATAGGAAAAACTGAGTTTGACAGTTACGAAACCCATGAACATTTTGTATGGGTACATTTTTTAAAATTTTATTTTTCGTTAATTTTCCAATAATTTTAATAGTTATTCTGCTATTCGGGACGGAGACAAATACAACAAATCAAAAACCATGAAAATCGATCATGCCGTTCTCGAGTTATAAGTGTTCGAACAAACCCGACTTTGTTTTATATATATATAATATATAAAGATCAACAAACAGGCAATGACATATTATATTTTGATTAAATAAAATTCTAATACTCACAGCGAGAAGGAAATCCGCGTCGGTTGGTTTATAGTTCATTCACCGATTTAATTTCGTATAGAATGCTTTACTATTTTTTTAAGACAGTTAGATGTATATTCATTAAATTGACATGTTACATATTATTTGGTAGAAATACAGACAGATGGTTTATCCGCGGGCAGACAACGGGCATTTATTCTTTGACACTGTAATATCCAATTTCAAGCCACAGTGGCTATACTGAAAATAATATTTCGCCCAATATTGAGGATTGAAATTCCTTGTTGAGATTATCGATCTGTTACACCAGAGCGCAGAACATATCACGACGGAGTTCGTCACGCTACTGACTACTGGCTGGCCTTCTTAGCAGGGGGTGATAATGGGGCGCATGGAGGGAGGCTAAAGGGGATAGAAAAAGGGCAATCGCATTATAATCAGAATGAGAAAAAGCAACCAGGAAAATTTCGTAAAAGGTCAATGTCACCACGTCGAGTCGTATCAACTATGTTGTTAGGCTAACCGCGCACAGCGGTGCGTTTCATTTCCGGAGTCATGGAGCCGCGCGCACTACAGAAAAAAAATCGGGTCGGATTTTAATTCTGTGAATTGTCGCAGATTTTTTTGCGGAGAGGCACAGAAAAATGAGTTGCAGGATTGCCAATACAAAACATCATAATGGAAATGCACTTTATTATATCATAATTATAATATCAAATGAGACGAATTTCCTTTTAAAAAAATCATATTTTAATTTCAATGATTTTAATCTCATTTTCTTTTAACTCTTCGGCTACGTATAGACCAAATTTGGTTGCACATCAAAACGCCGTTGACTACGTAACGACCAAGTCGGCTTACTCTTATACCAAATATCTCATTATTACCGTAGATACATAGACGGCAACTAGAATAATTTCGCGCGTCATTTCGCGGATATTTATGGTAAAATTCCATTGTTAAATCATATTTTTTTTTCTCAAGAAATCATTAAAATTTTTATTGGTTTTTATGAGCTAATATCTAAATATTTTTGTATGTAAATAAGCAAAACAAAATATTAATTTTAATAGAAAATCTAACATATATCGCGATAGTATTTAAAATTTCTAAATAGGGTTCCGTATTTTTCCGCAAGACAAGTACAAGTTAGACATGCCGAGTTTTTTTCACTTTTTCGAATTTCTCATATTTATTTTAAATTATCTAATTGTTTTACAAATTGAAATTTCAATATACGAAATTTTAATGCGATCATTGCACTATTATTTTTTTTATGATTGCTATAATAGTTTCATAGTTATAGTACTTTTTGTCGAGCACGGCGATATTGCGAGAAATTCTTGCCATAAAATTATGTCTGCCATGAAATTATGCCGCTACACCAAGAGTTAAAAAGAACTATTTCTAAAATGAATAGTTTTTTTCTTATAATAAAGATAATAACTGACATAAATACTAGATGTTGCTATCACTGCTTGCTCTTTATGGTTCATTGATTTGAAATGAAGTGAAACGATATCTTGGAAATGATTTATTACGAAAAATATAAAAAACATAATTGGTTTATTGAACGTTATTTTTTAGTTTCCGAAGAAAAAATGTTCTTCAGTGCTGCCAGCGCAGTGCCGGAACAAAAACGCAGTGCGCGGACCGCCAAAATGCGGTGTTTTTTCCATTCGGCGTAAAAACCGTACCGCATTGCAGTGCGCGCCTTAGTATAATATTCGTATCTTTTTATTTCATGTAATGGCTGTAATTGTTGGAAATCACTATTCGCCGGGACCTTACATATTAAATATAGTATGTCGGTGGTCCCGGCGAATAGTGATTCCCTTTAAAACAACAACCAGAAATAAATTTAACCTAGGCCTTAATTGGAATTGGCTTAACAGTTTCCTTCTGGACATATCAGAATTCTTTAAGAGGACCAATTCGAATAAACGAATAGTCCATAGTTTTTTATTTATTTAATAAAGAAAATATACAGGGCTACAAAAAAGCAATACCATTAAATTTAAAAAAAAATCTGGCCGATGACATGTTTTAACCCTTGGAGTAAATGGGTATTTTCACGGATGCATCTATCTCTTTTGCAGGATTTTCGGCGACATCGACCTTAAAGTACTATAACTACGAAACTACTACACCAATCATAAAAAGAACAACTGCACAATGATTGCATTGAAATTTCGAATATAGAATATTGAAATATCATTTTGTAAAACAATTAGATAATTATGAATAAATATGAGAACGTCAAAGAAGTGAAAAAAACGCGGAACCAGATCTGGTCGTATCATATTCAACGGATAATTGTTTCAGAACCAGATTTGGTCGTATCATACTCAAGGGGTTAAGCAATAGTTTCAATGAGAAGTCTCCAAGACGCACAGTACTTACTGTAGGGGCTGGGAGAGGGAAACGGAAGGAATCGGTTTGTTGAGAGACTTGAATGGTGCGGAATCCATATTTCGAGAGTAGCATGCCGAGAAATAAAGGAAATTATCCCGATAGTTGACATTGGCAAAGAGCATAATTTTTATTTTATCGCCGAAGGCTATATTGCTCAATTTGGTAAATAATTTAAATTTTGACATTTTTAGTAGACGTTTATCTATTTTCATGATTATCACATTATTACTATTGGGGAGTTAGAAAGCTAATGGGCCTTTGCTGAGTTGGCCACGAAGACCCATTTCTTCAGGGTCGGTTACACTCACGGGTCAACACCCATCCGGCGGCATCCACGCATGAAGGCTTTAGGGCTAGTTTCCCATAGAAATCAATCTTCTGGCTCTCCTGGACGGTCTGCGCACCGTGCGGCGTAAGCCAATCGATTGTGCATTCTGACTAACAGTCGGGGGGTCTGGAAGCAGTAGTGTTTCTTATAGAGTGGTTCCTGATGTTACGGCGACTGCTTTGGAAACGACCATCGGCTACCCGATTCCGGGTGAACAGCCGCGCAAAGGATGCCGTGGTCCGCTATAGATTAGGTTGACATCGTTTCACCGCTACGTAAGGGAGAGGACCGCGCAAGCGACCTCGAACTCGTCACCAGTTGAGAGACCGGAGAAATCTGGTCGCAACTGGAAGTAAGGGCGTGAGTGTAAGCCCGCTGGGTAACATACCTGGCTATCTCGTGGATAATGCGTTCGCCTCTTACGAAGCTTGACGGTAGACTGTTGTGTCCTAAGACTTCTGCGCTCACCTCACGGGAGACAGAACGATCTAATATCGTTGAAACTTCCTGAGGTGGCGGGTTCACACGTTGTAGTCGACAGCTCTAGTTATCACGATTGTTAATTTTCCTTAATTATTTACATTACTAAGAATATTAGACACAATGACTCGTGTAGGAATACCTACCTACTTGAGTAGAATTAAATTGAATTTTATTGTGTTTTATTAAAAGAAAATGTTGCAAATAATTTTAGTTATTCGGGAATTATTTTTTTAATACTAGATCCGTAACCAATCAAATTAAACCGTGTACGATCTAGTTCTCATTTGAGATATTTCACAATGACAAAATTGTATTTTTCCGGTTTTCCTCATTTCTTCACACCTTTTAATTACATAGGTACATGTAAGTCAACGGCATTTGCTCTATTATAGGGCAGGAGATAAAAGAATAAATAAATAAATATAGAAATGTAATATGTCAATAAATATGCTTGATTAAATGAAGTAGGAAAATGTTTATTATTTTTAGCAAATAGCAGTTTATTATATTAATGCGTATGTAAATAGATGACACATTTGATAGCGACTATAAAATGAGATGTATAATTTATTATTTCGAAATCGTTTACTTCGTCATTTCATTTCAGATATTTTTTTTCTATTCAGAGTCAATATATTTTTCCTTAGGTTAAGTTCCTCATGTTATAAATAAACCCTTCATCTTTTTAGTGTGTACGACATGGTAATGGCAAAATCAACTCCTTTGCAAATATTATGTGTGCCCCTTTTATGCGTGCCCTGAACAAGACTTGCAAAAGTATAGAAGAGCTACTTATACCTTAGCATTAAATTCTATAATTTACTCCCTACCACTATCAAACAACTGGATGACAAACAATTAAAAAAAAAACATTAAGGAGATGCTGATAGGCCACCCTTTCTATAATCTGACCGAATTCGAGGGCCATGGCTTTGCAAATATTATACCAATTTGAATGATAATTATATATATACTTTTAGTATTTAAATGTAAGATTTAGCTTTAGTTTGATTATTTAACAATTTACTTACTACTTTGGATGTTACTATGTACAGTTTTTAGTACATATATGTTCGATTTATTGACTATTTCAATTGTTAGGCTTCTTTGATTATTCAACTTTTTAACCGACCATTTTAATTATTGTGTGTTTAGTAGGTAGCCATTAGAATTATTGACTATTTTATTAAATAAGCCTTTAAATTGATTTGTAATACGATTCTTCGACGAATAACTTGTAGTAGGTTCCAAAGTTTCTTAGATACTATATTTTTTTTTTTTTTTTTTTTTTTTTTTATTTTAAACCAGTTGATAGGAGTTCCTACACTTGGTTATGTCAAAAGTAATAAAAATAACAAGTATAATATAAATACCTATTAAGGTATAAGATATAAACGTCGGTATTGCAAGGTATGAACGTTGAACATCCAAGCGCAGATTTTCTAGGTTATATATGTAGAGGAAACAACATTTTCCAATATTTTCAATCAAAATTCTTAAGTAATTTCGTAAAATTTTCTATATAATCTAATTTTCTATATAATCCTAAGTACTAAATAATCAAACAAATATTGGATAATTTCACAAATTATCATACGGGAAGATATTTTAAAGAAAAAACACAAATACAAAGAAATCAGTAATAATAATTATAGTCAATAATAGTCGCAATTGTAAAATAGTCAATAATAAAAAGAATAAGGAATAATAATAGTCAGGTAGGTCAATAGAGCTGCGAAAAATTGATATTGTCGAAATCCTCAATGCTATAAATGGGGTTTTTAGTCAAAATACCCTGTACCTTTTTCTTAAAGTGAACCTCCCCAAGGCCCCTAATGTGTAATGGAAGTTTATTGTAGAATAAGTAAGATTGGCAGATAAAGCTATTCCGAACCTTACTCAGACGCACCTTAAAATGACGCAAGTCCTCTTTATTTCGCGTATTATGCGAATGAATATTTGAGTTAGTTGAGGTAGTCTCGATATTTTTTCTCGTATACATGATGTTTTGGTATATATACGCGGCGTACAAAGTCATGATACCAGACTCGATGAAGTACTGCTTGCAAGATGTTAGCGAAGATATTGAGAACAGATTTCTAATCGCTCGTTTTTGTAGGCGAAAGATCCTTTTAACATTTGCCGCCATTCCCCAGAACATGAGGCCATAACTTAATAGGGAATGGAAATAGGCAAAGTAGACAGATTTGGAAGCTTCAAAGCCACATAACAATTTGATTTTTTTTATGGCAAATGTGGCTCTACTTAATTTTTTGCTCAGTTCTTCTAGGTGAGTCGACCATTGCAGATTGCTATCAATATGAATGCCTAGAAATTTCGTATGATCAACATTTTCTAATACTTTATCACCATAGCTAATACTGAAGATATTATTTTGGGACGGCCGAAGAGAGAAATTGATGGAGTTTGATTTAGATGCATTAAGAGACAATTGATTTAATTGGAACCAAGTACCAAGTTTTTCCATGGTAACGTCAATTCGCTTAACTAGTTGTTCATGATTTGCATCGCTGAAAATTAGTGAGGTATCATCTGCGTACAGTACAATTTCATCGTTATCAGATAACACGCATTCTGGTATATCATTGATGTATACAAGAAAAAGAAAGGGTCAAAGAATGGAACCTTGAGGTACCCCTTTAGTAATTTTTTGGTGATCGCTCAAGCTGTTTTGGACTTTAGTGACTTGCGTCCGTCCTTGTAGGTAGGATTGTATTAGGCTTAGAACTGTATCTCTAATGCCGTAGTGCTCGAGCTTCTGAAGCAAAATAAGGTGATCGACGCAATCAAAGGCCTTGGATAGATCACAAAAAATGCCACAAGTTTTATTCGACTTATCGATGCTAGATAATAGTTTTTCCATCAGACCTGCAATCGCATCTATGGTGGATAGTGACTTGCGGAACCCAAATTGCTTTGGCGTAAGGATGTTGTGTTCGGCAAAAAAGGTACTTAGCCTCTGAAGAATTAATTTTTCAAATATCTTGCTAAAAGATGGCAAAAGTGATATTGGCCTGTAGTTGTTTATGTCTTCCCGGGGTCCCTTTTTATGGATAGGAATCACTTTTGCCATCTTCATTTTAGTTGGGAAAATTCCAGAGCCAATACATTTATTGAATAGAGAAGACAGATGTTCGGCCACCGGGACAATACTGCTCTTCATTATTCTTGTCGAAATAGACCAAAGGTCGGTAGAGTCCTTGATTTTTATAGAGTTACCTATTTTTATAATTTCTTGTGGCGTCGTATACATAAATTTTAAAGTCGCCTTATTTCTATTGCAATAGCTTGATAGAAGGTCAGAAGAAGTTTGGGTCGTCTCAAATAAGCTAATATTGTCAACTTTTGGAATGCTGAATTGGTCGTTAAAGAGTTCTGCAACTGCACTAGTATCAGATATTGTTTGACTGTTTGAATTTAACCTAATCACATTTTCTGTAGACGAACTCCTACGACACTCTTTGCTTATAATATTCCAGACAGCTTTGATTTTATTTTCCGACCGTTCAATGGAGGATTTTAGGTATAATTGTTTTGCCTTCCAGACAACTTTTTTATATGTCTTCTTATAGGTCTGTATATGTTTTAAAAATTCGGCGTCACATTTTCCTTTTTTTTGTTGATGTAATTCAAACATCCGTGATCTAGAAACCTTAATACCTGGAGTCGCCCAGTCGTTAAATGTTTTTTTCAGTTTTGGGTAAATTTTTTTTGGGGGAATCGTCGCATCAAGAGATGTTAGATACCACCTTAAAAAGTTTTCATATGATTCATTTGCATATTTAATATATATATATATATATATATATATATATATATATATATATATATATATATATATATATATATATATATATATATATATATATATATATATATATATATATATATATATATATATATATATATATATATATATATATATATATATATATATATATATATATATATATATATATATATATATATATATATATATATATATATATATATATATATATCTCATATATAAAAAGAGAAGTTCCGATTCACTCATTCATTCATTCACTCATTCATTCACTGACTGACTCATCAACGCCCAGCCCTAACCCTTAGACCTAGGAAGCTGAAATTTTTAACATAGGTTCCTTTTAGGACGCAAACGCTCACTAAGGGCGGATTTTTCGAAATTCAACCCCTAAAGGGGTGAAAAGGGGTTTCACAGTTTGTATGAAAAACCTATATAGATGTACTTTTTAATTCGATACTTTGAAAGACTACTCTAATAAACAAATAAGGAAATAGGTGTTTCATGTTTTTTCAAACTTCTACCCTTAAAGGGGAAAAACGGGGGTTTAAAATTTGTATGGACAAACGATTTTAGATGGACTTTTTATTTCGAAAGTTTGTAAGATTACTCTAATAAATAAATAGGGAAACACGTGTTTCATATTTTTTCAAAATTCAACCCCTAAAGGGGTGAAAAGGGGTTTCGAAATGTTTATAGAGAGACGATATAGATGTACTTTTTAATTCGAAACTTTGTAAGATTACTCTAATAAACAAATAAGAAAACAGGTGTTTCATGTTTTTTCAAAATTCAACCCCTAAAGGGGTGAAACGGGGTTTCAAAATTTGTATGAATGAACAATATTAGATGTGCTTTTTATTTCGAAACTTTGTAAGATTACTCTAATAAATAAATAAGGTAACACGTGTATCATATTTTTTCAAAATTCAACCCCTAAAGGGGTGAAGAGGGGTTCCAAAGTTTATATGGAAAATCGATATAGATGTACTTTTTAATTCGAAACTTTTTCAGATTACTCTTATGAACAAATAATCAAATAGGCGTTTTATGGTTTTTCAAAATTCCGCCCCTAAAGGGGTAATACGGGGGTTTAAAGTTTGTATGGATAAACGATTTTAGATGGACTTTTTATTTCGAAAGTTTGTAAGATTACTCTAATAAATAAACAAGGAAACACGTGTTTCATATTTTTTGAAAATTCAACCCCTAAAGGGGTGAAAAAGGGTTTCCATTTTTTTATGAAGAAACGATATAGATGTACTTTTTAATTCGAAAGTTTGTAAGATTACTCTAATAAGCAAATAAGAAAACAGGTGTTTCATGTTTTTTCAAAATTCGACCCCTAAAGGGGTGAAAAGGGGTTCCAAAGTTTGAATGGAAAATCGATATAGATGTACTTTTTAATTCGAAACTTTTGAAGATTACTCTTAAAAACAAATAATCAAATAGGTGTTTTATGGTTTTTCAAAATTCCGCCCCTAAATGGGTAATACGGGGGTTTAAAGTTTGTATGGATAAACGATTTTAGATGGACTTTTTATTTCTAAAGTTTGTAAGATTACTCTAATAAATAAATAAGGAAACACGTGTTTCATAATTTTTGAAAATTCAACCCCTAAAGGGGTGAAAAAGGGTTTCCATTTTTATGAAGAAACGATATAGATGTACTTTTTAATTCGAAACTTTGTAAGATTACTCTAATAAACAAATAAGAAAACAGGTGTTTCATGTTTTTTCAAAATCCAACCCCTAAAGGGGTGAAACGGGGTTTCAAAATTTGTATGAATGAACAATATTAGATGTGCTTTTTATTTCGAAACTTTGTAAGATTACTCTAATAAATAAATAAGGAAACACATGTATTATATTTTTTTTTAATTCAACCCCTAAAGTGGTGAAAAGGGGTTCCAAAGTTTGTATAGAAAATCGATATAGATGTACTTTTTAATTCGAAACGTTTTAAGATTACTCTTATAAACAAATAATCAAATAGGTGTTTTATGGTTTTTCAAAATTCCGACCCTAAAGGGGTAATACGGGGGTTTAAAGTTTGTATAGATAAACTATTTTAGATGGACTTTTTATTTCGAAAGTTTGTAAGATTACTCTAATAAATAAATAAGGAAACAAGTGTTTCATATTTTTTTTAAATTCAAGCCCTAAAGGGGTGAAAAAGGGTTTCGATTTTTTTTATGAAGAAACGATGTAGATGTACTTTTTAATTCGAAACATTGTAAGATTACTCTAATAAATAAATAAGAAAATAGGTGTTTCACGTTTTTTCAAAATTTAACCCCTAAAGGGGTGAAACGGGGTTTCAAAATTTGTATGAATGAACAATATTAGATGTGCTTTTTATTTCGAAACTTTGTAAAATTACTCTAATAAATAAATAAGGAAACACGTGTATCATATTTTTTCAAAATTCAGCCCCTAAAGGGATGAAAAGGGGTTTCGATTTTTTTATGGAGAAACGATATAGATGTACTTTTTAATTCGAAACTTTGTAAGATTACTCTAATAAACAAATAAGACAATAGTTGTTTCATGTTTTTTCAAAGTTCAACCCCTAAGGGGGTGAAACGGGGTTTCAAAATTTGTATGAATGAACAATATTAGACGTGCTTTTAATTTCGAATGTAGGAGGAGGAATGTGCTGTAGGAGTACTCTAATAAAAAAAAACCAAAATGCGATTTTCGTGGTTTTTCCTAAATTCAACCCCTAAAGGGGTGGAAAGGGGTTATAAAATTAATATGAAGAAACGTTATTGATGGTCTTTTTAATTCGAAACTTTGTTAGGTTACTCTATTAAACAAATAAGAAAATAAGTGTTTAATTTTTTTTTTATTCTACCCCTAAAGGGGTGAAACAGGGTTCCACACTTTGTAGGAATAAACAACATTAGATGTGCTTTTTATTTCGAAAATTCGAAGGATTACTCTAATAAAAAAGTAAGTAAATACGTCTTTCGTGGTTTTTCAAAATTCAACCCCTAAACGGGTGAAAAGGGGTTATACAATTTGTATGGAGAAACGATACAGATAGACTTTTTAAATCAAAACTTTGTAATATTACTCTCATAATCAAATAAACAAATGGGTCTTTCATGGTTTTTCAAAATTTCGCACTTAGAGGGGTAAAACGGGGTTTTAAAGTTTGTATGGATAAACGATTTTAGATGGACTTTTTATTTCGAAACTTTGTAAGGTCACTCTAATAAATAAATAAGGAAACACGTGTTTCATATTTTTTCAAAATTCCACAACTAAAGGGGTGAAAGGGGTTTCAAAATTTGTATGGAAAACGATATAGATATACTTTTTAATTCGAAACTTTGTAAGATTACTCGAATAAACAAATAAGCAAATATGTCTTTTGTGTTTTTTCAAAATTCAACCCCTAAAGGGGTGAAACGGGGTTTCAAAATTTGTATGAAAAAACGATATTAGATGAACTTTGTAGGATTACTTTAAAAACCATCTAAGCAAATATGTGTTTCGTATTTTTTTGAAATTTCACCCCTAATGGCGTAAAAAGGGGTGTTTAAGTTTGTATGGAGAAACGATATTAGATGGACTTTTTATTTTGAAACTTTGTAGGATAACTATTATAAACAAATAATTAAATACGTCTTTCGCGTTTTTTCACAATTCATCCCCTAAAGGCGTGAAAAGGGGTTTAAAATTTGTATGGAGAAACGATATTAGATGGAAATTGTATACTCTAATAAACATTTAGGCAAATACGTATTTAGTATTTTTTTAATTCAACCCCTAATGTGGTGAAAAGGGGTTTAAATGATAATAAACAAATAAGCAAATGCATGTTTCATATTTTTTTTAAATCTACCACTTAGGGGGTGAGAAGAGGTAAATAACCCTAAAAATCAAAAAAGAAGTCGCGCGCGACGGTTCCCGGACGTGAGAAGGCGCTAGAACCTCATTATAAATTCATCATTTGTCTCGATAACATGCGTAGCGCAAGCACCGCGATCGTCACATCTTCACGCCTTAATTACTTAGTTGATCATCATGAAGTACATATTGACAGGAGTACCTACAGAGAAGGACGTTAGATACCTTTATATATTACACGCAAAAACTTACCACTTGACTGGGAAAAAGGGATCTATCTTAACCCAAATTTAACGCGTGCGAAGCCGCGGGCAACAGCTAGTATATATATATATATATATATATATATATATATATATATATATATATATATATATATATATATATATATATATATATATATATATATATATATATATATATATATATATATATATATATATATATATATATATATATATATATATATATATATATATATATATATATATATATATATATATATATATATATATATATATATATATATATATATATATATATATATATATATATGTATGTTAAGTAAAGATTAAAGTAGTAATGAGACTGTAACGGACCTTTAGTCCATTACATGCGACCAATAAATGCATCGATTTCCAGTGAAATACATTGACACAATTCAGCTATCATTTTAACCCGTGCAGCCATGAATCAGCACGATGAAACAATACTTTTAATCGGAATATTTTGGATTGCATCATTTATCGGCCTATATAAACCGGCGAAAAAGCAATCAAATTATCATTCCCCGAGTAATCACCTTCCCCCAAGATTGCGACGGCATATTCGGTACCCTTCTCACGAGGTGTGTCAACGAATCCAGCTACTTGGTTTCGTTTCCTTATCCTCCCTGAGTCTCGAAGCATCAGTCTGTAATCCCACAGACTCAAGCCGTGCCCAGTACAAGATACTAGGAGCACACATAAAATCCTCATCCGTATATCCCCGTAACCGCAGTCGCGCAGCTATACACTCGCGTCAACATAACTCGTTCGGGAAGCGTCATAACTGGCAATATCGAACTTTCAATCAATAAATACCTTCGACTTCATTCAAAACCGCCTTTCAACTCGTAAGTTGATACCACCACCTCACACCGAACAATTTGGAGTCTAGTGAGGAGTGGTCCCTCACAAGACTTACTACTTAAAACACAAATATTTTGACACGTCCAAGAGCGGCGTAAATGTAATGTAATGTAATGTATTATAAACAAACATAATCGAAACCAATTGAACCGGCATCCGGTACCGGCAAATCAGCAGAAATAGTAAATGCTACAAAATATCGACATTATCAAAACTTTAACGCAAGCAGAGCCGCGGGTACATCTTGTCTTCTGTAAACTTACGCGAACCGCGCGACCTATTCCGTGTGAATCTATTTATCTCATATTATGAACATCAATTAAAAAGCATTACTATAGTGAGTCATTAGAGGTCAATACAATCGTGAAATGGTGTGATTGATCCAAACTTGACCTATTCAGTGAAATTAGGTCAGTTAAAACAATTTCTGATAGTAATCGTTTTGTTTATTTTAATTGAGTGTAAAGGCATAGGGCAAAGAAGAATATGGATATGAGGCCACATTGGGACGCGTGGAATAAAATAAAATGTTATAGTATTATACTAATGTATAATATAATATACAATAAAAAAGATACAGATTAAATAAACCTAACCTACCTGCATCGCACGAGACGTCCGTACTAAGGTTGGCTTAGATACATTTAAATAAATACTGCCTACAATTAAATAATACATTGAAGAATGCCGTGAAATTACTTTAAAATATTCGCAAAAACCTAGAATCACACATTCTAGATAGGTATACTAATACTAGAATTTTAAACAATCGATTACAATAAAAATATTTATTGACATAAAAAACAAACAAAATAACATTTTTGTAAAAAATAAACATTTTGTAATAAATAAAATATCAAATTATCCTAAAAAGTATATGTAATAATATGGTAATCAAAAAGCATGCCAATAACCAATATATGGTAGGTAAATAATAATAATAGTAGTTAAAATATTAGGAATGGTATGTTAGCTAGATCGTACCAGATATTCCTTTTTCCTTGTGTTTTTCACAGGAGTTACGAAAATGGTTAATTTTCAGGGTTTTCTATAGTATTTACATGTCCAGAAACTCTTATTGTTGCATTTGCGAATTTCCTCCAAATCTTCATTGACAGCTGTCGGCTGTCTATAAATTTAGTGTTGCTATAATTGAAGTAAACTAAATAAAAATAAAGAAATAAATTGAAATAAAATTCAAGTATTAAATTAAAATACTAATAAAAAAATAAAATCACTATATAAAATTAAACTTTTTTTTTTATTTTTGGAAGAAAATCTACAATTTATGCCATCAGAAAACAAATTTATGTCAGAAAACATATTTTCCGGGTGCAATAATCCCGCTTTAAGACTTCCGGTCGGGAAATAGCTTTGCTTGGGTTTTTTGATCATATTGTTTTCTTGTCAACGGTTATTTATGGACATTATATTGTATTTCTGCACTAATTTTTAATTGCTTTATTCGGGGCAACCTACCTCTAGGCTAGATTACTAAAAAAAAGTTTAAATACCCAATTCTCAGTTACGTTTCAGTTTTTTTTTGTATTTTTTTTAGGTTGTTGTTTTCGATTTTTTAAAATTTTGTTTTCCACGTTACCTTTCGAAAAACGTGGTGGTGCCCAAACGAGTTTTGTTTCGTTTAGATTACGTACCGTTATAAAAAGAATAAAAATGAAAAAGAATATATAAATAAATAAAAAAGAATTGTCTTTCATTATAAATAGGATAGCAACAAATTTACCCAGCCGCCGTTGTTCAGTCTACCCTGGACAACGGCGGCTGCAACGTCACCGAAACGTCGGGTGCTACAAATTTCACGCGGTAAATTCGTTTCTATCCTATTTATAATATCAAACAACCGCGATAGTCTTCGATTTTAAATTGTCTTTCAGGTAATTTCTTCCCGTTATAAAAATAAAAAATATTTGTCTTTCAGTCTCTTTTCTTCCCTTGGTGACCAACCAGTCGGTTAGTCTTTTGCTTTTTATAGTTATACCTTGAGCATTGTTGCCGGGTATATCCTTAATTTTATTGAAGAATGACGGTGCCAAGCAATTGATAAAAGTACGGATGTAATTCTGTTCTTATATTGTTTCCTGATTTTACATTGTAAAATACGCCTTCACAATGTAAGATCTGGAAACTTAACCACTATGTCAAGAGTCGCGTTCTACGCCACAGGGCCACGTAGTTTTATCAATTACTTTTCCCACAATATCTTTTTTCTAGTAACTTGCCTACTTTACTAATGATTGCTATCGAATAATAATACAATTAATATATCCTTGCCTTTTAGATATATTTTTACGTTTCGGGGTTTTTAGGCCTTTTTTAGTAAGGTTTTACGGATAAATATATAAAATATTATGTGTGACCTTAATTAGGACTATTATTATTTGTTAGTTTAACTGTAATTAAAAACTAATTAAACAATTACGGAATGCATAGCATTTGTTTTTTCTGTCTTCCGGGAGATTCTCAAATCTGGTCGAATTTGATAATTCTGTATATTTTAGAATTACATACAGGATTTTACTGCAGTTCTGCTTTTGGACAGTTTGTATTTATTATTTGAAAGAAAAGGCGAATTCTTACCCGTGGAACTAAACGATAGTATTACCGACGTTTTGACAAAGTTTCATTAAGTATAGGTACATAATAATGTTTGGAATGTAACCATATTTTAAACTAATGATTTTACATTTTGGACAGAATTCATCTCGATATAATATAATAGTAATAGTAGATAAATTATAATAGTAATAGTAGATAAATTTATTCTAAATGTTTAATATATGTTCCTTGAATTTTAAATTCAATAACTGCTCTCAAAAAGGAGCACAGTTCAGTTGAGAATGGACGGCTACTACTAGCGAACCCGCCTACCCAGGAAGTTATAGCCATATTAAATCATTCTTTTTCCCATGGAGATAACGTATCATATGGATAATACAGCCCACCATCTAATTGTTCCAAAATTCCCGTGAGTGTTAAGAGTCTAACGCCTTCCGCGAGGCACTGGAACGTGACACAACGATCCGACCTCACGCCCTTACTACCAGATTTGGTCGGATTTTACCGTCCTCCAGTTTCGTCATGATTTCGAGTTCGCTTTCGCGGGCTCTACCTGACGTTAGCGGTAATTCATATTGAATATCTCGGATCCGTGGCGCCCTTTGCACGTCAAGGTCACTCGGGATCGGGTGGCCATTGGATCGTTTCTATGGATAGGTCAAGTCAGGTGAAAAGCTTCATATACCCCCACTCTTTACGAAACATACGTCACCAGACCTTCTCGGTTATTCGCCGGATTGCGTACGCGTGACTGGCACAGTCTGGTACGCAAACCACCCAGATCTGCCCGAGGAATTCCCCTTATCCGCATTTCTTATTCCAACCGCCTCCGACTACAGGTTACATCTGAAGGCATAGGTCGCAGCGGCCCTAACAGGTTGAGTCTCTCTTCGAGGACGCTATCGTATAGGAGTTAAACAGTGCGCTGGGCCGACTAAGGAAACACAAAAATTGGCCAACATCACCCAAGCTGTAGAGTGCTATTAGTAACCTAATCTATCAAAGGGATACTATTAATAAGTTTCTTTAGGAGTACTTTCGAATTCGCATCAGCATTAGTGGCATTAGGTACTGACCGTCTAATGTGTTTATCGATGTATGTATATGCCACTTTATCCACAAACTTCATCTTCCTCAAGCTTCAGCAAGCTTCAAGCTTCACCATCCATCGTCATTACAACAAATCCATCCATAAGCAAATCCATCCATCGTCCATCGGAACATTGATGGAACACATCCATCGTCATTCACAAGCTAAAGAGGAGTTAATAATTTGAAAATAATTTGAAATGGACGGGCAAAAGAATGTTGCCTTGTTTATCGTCTAAATTCGTCGTTCTAGTAATGGTTTGTTCCTTGATTCTTTTTTAACAAAATTGACTTCTTGATGAAAGCATTTGTTTTTCTTTAATTCAATGAACACTGATGAATCGTGAAAGTAGTTGTTGGAGCTTCAGTCCGACATACCCACAACAAAAAAGTAATTTCTACAGAATCGAAACCGCAAATTCGCTCAAATACACACGAGCCAGCTGCATTTCCAACTAAATTCGGCATTTTACCCACAGTCAGGTGATGACTAATGTCATTTCTTCTGATCGATACGAAATTAACACACATTTCTCACTCCACTCACAACTATTGCGTCACTGCTGACGATTCTGTAGAAATTACTTTTTTGTTGTGGGTATGTCGGACTGAAGCTCCAACATAGTCATAAAATACGAAATTGGTTGTAAGCCAACAATAGAATTCTCCTTTTTTTACAAACGAGTATAGAACGCGTTAAACGAGTTAACTATAGTTGTTTCAAGGTCTCTCTTTATTCTGTACTCAATATCGTTCTAATAGTTGTTTCAGGGTCTCTCTTTATTCTGTACTCAATATCGTTCTAATAGTTGTTTCAAGGTCTCTCTTTATTCTGTACTCAATATCGTTCTACAAATTCAAGAATAAACTTAAGCCCGTAGTTTCAAAATCTGTTATATGTCGCCCACTAGTTTCCTTGGAGGCTTTGTATTTTATTATTGTTATTCACCACGCTTTTTTCCATTTAGTATTTTCTATGAAACTTTCAAACATAAATATGTACACAAACATCCAATTCCTAGTACCAATCCATAATTTCCAGTTGGTTCTTTGTTTATTTGTGTAGTGTATTCAATATGTGATTCATATGTTTATAATCTGGTTGATAGATATTTCGATTTCTTTGTAATTTTCCTCAATTTATTTTAATTTGTACGAAACGGGGACAAAATCTGACGTAGAGTGGTAATCACCTGCGTTAAAAATTCTATCATCTACATACAAACTGGTTAATTTTGAGCCTGTCTTTGACGATACACTGAATTCGTTTAATAATTAATCGATGATTAAATCTACTAGTATTCAACAATGATCTAATGGGGTAGACCATTGGCTGAATTCAAAATGTCAAATTATAGAATCAATTACCATATATAATTCAAAAATTATCAGTCTGGACGAATTATCCTGTTACGGTAATAAAGTAGACTAAACTGATCGCAAGTGAACGATGCATGTCAGGTGGCAATTAACCTGGAAATCCTCAGAGATTCTTGCAATTCTTAGTGATCCTGGCAATCCTCAGAGAGCCAATGACTGGCCACGGATGAGATCCTCGTGGAACATTTTAAGGAGAGGGTTCTACGTAGAAGAGAGTTTATAAAAGTCGCCTCTTTTAAAATTCGGGGTTCTTCTTATTTCAATGGCTTCCCGGATCATGCGAGGAAAGTAGATTTGTTCTTATGTTAGGACAATTGGATTTTGAAACTGCAGCCAGTGGTTACTTCCGTTATGCAATATATATTCGCAGATTGCTGATTTTTCTCGCTAAACCTTTTGTTGCTATGGGCCATGTTATCAGCGTGAAATATGGCTACCTCTTTCAATACAATGGTTTATGTTATGTTCGACTCCTCAACAGAGGCATTTATTATATGCAATCGCTTATCTTGTGTTTTATTACAATCAAGGCACGCGAAAAACTTATTAAAAAAACCATTAAATATGTCAATAATGCAATAAAATCGTATGCAGTAGTCTATAAGCCAGTCACTTCACAACGTTTCATTGACTCTTATATCACAAATCGTGCATTTCATGAGCAGATTTTCAAATTCAGCTGTGTTCTGTTTTTTTTTTTAATTTATTTTATTTTGTTTAAGTTTGTAATTCTCAATCATTTATAATAAAAGTACAATAAAAATGTCATAGTCAAATATCTAGCAGCAAAAAAACTGATAACATGATATACCAAAAATTGTTACCAGTGATCATAGTGTCACCTAACTAGGCTACGCCTGTTCTAATGCGGACATTTAAATTGTTATAAATATATGTATGATCCTATATCAAATCTAAGTATCGCGAATATTGTTTATTCGCGATATTTAACCTATCGCTAGATAGCGCAACGCGCTCAAAGCTTGTCGATCTTTTATTTATTAGTCAGGCTTTCAAATTTTCCAAAAAACGATTTAAAAAAATATTTTTTTTTGTGGAAAATTTGAGAAACCTGACTGATAAATAAAAGGTCGACAAGCTTTGAGCGCGCTGCGCCATGTAGCAATAGGTAAAATACCGCGAATAAGCAATATTCACGATATTTCACCTACCGCTAGATTGCGCAACGCGCTATATTCTTTTTATACTATTTTTCAAAACATTAAACGTAGACAACGTAGACCGCGTTGTAATTCTTTTGTGTTTGCAAAAAAGTTTTTTGAACAATCCATTCAAAAGAGCATTAAAAGTTTAATTACAACTTACTTTAATTTTTTGTGATATTTAATAGCGCTTCCTAATTTATTGTATAGTTAAAATGCTGGTATAATTTTATTGAAGTGAAATAGTTATTTTAAGGACGTCTTTTAGTACGTATTTATAAAAGTCATTGGTGATTATCCTCAAACAAAACCAGTTCGTCCGATTTATGTGGGCTTTTAAAAGTCCGAATTCCGAATCGGATTTTTTGGGTCTGATTTTTAATTTTTGCCCTGAATTTGCCCTTTTTAATTTTGCCCTGAATTCAATTTAATTTCCTTTATTTAAACAACATACGTTTGAAAATAAGTGTAGAGTTAAATGAATACAAGGCTGGTGTTATGACATCATTAAAAAAATCAGAAAAAGACCTAATTTTGAATGTATGTATGTACTTTTGACTAAGTATTTTATATTAATTTTTATATTTCTTAACATATATTAAATATTACTTATTGAATGGTTTTTTTTTAATTATAGATTTATCTTACTCTTTGCTTTAGTTTTATGTCAATTCTAATTGTCTCACTCTATTTGTTTTTTTTTTGAGGATCATATTTTAGGGAAATTTAGTTTTATGAGCATTTTAATAAAACTTTTACATAATTTATTGTAAAATTAGAGTCCTGTCCATCCTAGAACGGGCTAGTCCCAGTTGGGCGACAGAATCAAATAAGCAAAAGGCTAAGGTTTTGCCATTCCGTTCCTGTTATTTTAATAAGCAAAAATAATGTTTTATGGTAATTAATTCTTAAATAAATAAAATAAAATGTCGACGAAACTGTCCAAATTGGGCCGACGTTAAATGGTATTTATTTATCTATTTATTATAAATATTATTCGGCATCCGAACAGACTATTTCAATTCACTCTTGAATAACCGACTTACATAAATAAGTAAGCTAATGCTGACATTAAAAGAATATTTACAAAAACCCTAAGTAAAACAAGTACCTATTTGTGATAAAAGTGAGATAGCGGGAGTTGCTTTTTTAGCTGCCAAACGGGATATACAAAAAATGTCTATCAGTGGATAAGGAATTACGAAGGGCCATATCACTTCCGACTGGCCTGTCTACAAAAATATTTGCACGATGGTACGGTACATTAAACATGATTTACTATTGACTACATAAGGTGTTTTCCCCAGACTTTCTTATACTATTTATTCATATTAAATTCTTTAAGTAAAACCTGCATGATTATCACGTATTTCCCGATCTAAAATTACCAGTTATTAATGACATTACACATCAAATATTTTAAACTATTAGACTCATTATGATACGTAATAATTACTAAAGTAATTAGGCGGATATTTCAGGTCAACCGTCGTCGGCGTCTGCCTCTGGCGGTGAGCAGTTTGAAGTGTTTTTCAAAATCAGTTTTTTATTTATCTTATATAGTTTCTTATGGCTCCGATATTTTCGTGAGTGCAATCATGAAAAAGTTGAAAATTCGCGTTATTGTCGAATATGAGATCTTGCGTCGGTGTCATCCATTACAGGTTTTCGCGGTATGTACAACTGTTCATGAAAATGTATACTACCCATAATGCAAACAATGACGTAGAAGCTCGTTAATAAAATAACGGAGTCTGGACAATCGCTCATCGCCGGTGCTTCTGCACGACAACGCAAGACCACATATTTCATGGTAAACACTCGCAAAGTTGCAGTAGTTGCTGACTGTAGACTCTTCGTCACTCACCGTACTCGCCAGACCTACCCCCAACAAGCTTAGTTTTTCCTGAATCTGGATGATTTTTAACATGGGAAATGATCAACTCCGAAAAAAGAGTGAAAACATCTTCAATGAATTCAATGATTCCTGTTCACGAAGGTTTTACATCAGAGGATTTAACAAGCTCCCATTAAAATGCCAAAAATATATGGATAATACGGGTCAATGTTAACATGCAATGCTGATATAAAATACATATATTTTGTGTGACGCTAACTTTGTATCAATTAATTAAGATGCGAATTGTATGAGCGTATCGCGAGGATGGAATCACAGTTACCTGTCCTTTTTACCGACCGTCTTGGTCGGTGAACGGATCATGTTTATATTAAGGTCCCGATATCACGCGACCTTTTTTTTACGAAATATGGTTAAACACTGAATGAAATTAAGTTTATATTTAAGGTTTCAATATGTTGCATATAATAGTAATATAAACTGCTAGATGGAGTCGTATTTCTGCGCTCAATTATAAAACACAGCCTAATTAATGACAATGAAAATATCTCTGAGAAGTGTCTTATTGGTCGATATCCCGAACGTCAGGCAGCGCGTAAATTTGATAACTGAATCGCCTACCGCGCAGATGGTCCAAGCGATGACTTTTTGTAGGTACTTATTTATTATAACAGGGAAGGAATAAAATATATTGGAAAACATTTATTTACGATTAGGGAGGAATAAGACTTAAGGATACAATACATTACAATACAATACAATCAACTACTCCAGTAGAGAGCATTCCTACACTTGGATGCGTCACAAAAT
The DNA here is from genome assembly GCA_944548615.1 of Micropterix aruncella. NCBI lineage: Eukaryota > Metazoa > Arthropoda > Insecta > Lepidoptera > Micropterigidae > Micropterix > Micropterix aruncella. The sequence continues at coordinate 21,937,547 of OX155968.1, read as the reverse complement.
TAAATGCTAAAAATTTAATTATTAAAAACATAACTATCGTGATAGTTGTCATGGCTATAATATTATATTCAATATTACCTACATACAAATAATCAAAATATACTTATGTGATTTAAGAGTCAGGGAGAATAATATATTAAAATAGAAATTCAATTTCTCTGTAGAATAATCAAAAAATATATATTTTATTGTCAATCCAGCAATATACCTTCGTTTTTTTTTAAAATGAATAGATGTATAATAAATTATATGAAAATTAGAATGTCAGCTATCATAATACCATTATGTTTAAAACTTTACGCATTTCATTAATCATCAACATGGAAAATAAACTCAGAATTTTCAAACTGCCTTATACCATAAATTGGGTTTCTTACCAAATTATGCATAATTATCTTTTTAAATTGGTCCTCTCCATGGCTTTTCATTTGCTCTGGAATATTATTATACACCAGGCGTGTCCACTTATTTCATGGCAAAATGTTGTCAAATTTAAGATGGAATAATAAAATACGATTAAATCGAATATTACTGAGTAAATTATATAATTGCATGCATACTATTATGAAAAATAAACTAATGTAATCGAAAATACCAAACATAAGCTAGGCTATCAATCAATACATAAGCAACAATTGAAAAAAAAAATGCACCAAAAAATAAACTTTTTTTTAAAACTTTTTTACTAACAAGGTAAGGGCTCACCTTACAGACGGCCGGCTTTTATAACATCGAGTGGCAGTATTCAGGCGGTCACTTATCCAAGTACCTACTGACCACGCCCGACCCTGCTTAACTTCGGTGATCTGACGGGCACCATTGTTTCAACGTGGCTGCGGCCGTTATGCTTTTTGCCTATGAAAAATATAGAGGTTTTCCGGATTCGAAATATAAGATACAGTTTTATAATTTGGATAATTACATAAGTATATATGTATATTATACAATTACGTCTATAATGTATATGTCAATTCCTAATAAATATTCCCCATAATATATTTATATTTAGCTTTCTAAATAGCTACGTTTCTAATATAAATTATAACCGAGGCACTTCTTTACATGGAAGTATATATCATCATATTATATAATATCATACTATATTATTGTAAGTACTTATATAATATATATTTATTTAAAGTATAAATCATGTATTTGTATGTATTATGTATTCTAATATGTAAAATTATTTATGATTTAGTATAATTTTATATAACTTATAGTATCTAGATTGTCAGCAATTTTAATGTATGTTCTCGTAATAGATGAGACTTATCTTCTTGACAGAAATTATCAACGACATTATAGTCCAAGAGGCAGCATCAAAACAGTGCGAGTTTTGTAAAAGCTGATACTTTCAGATCAGACAGTATTTTGGCCATAGAATGCTGGGAGTAAAGTCATCAGACCAGACTCCGGAACACCTGGCGCTGGCGTACCTACTAGGAAAGGTGTAATTTTTCATTGGTATCTTCAAAGTGTTTTGGAAAAGCTGAACATTCATTAGTAGACAGTGGTTGCAATACAGAACTCGAAACAAATGATCAGACTACTATACAATAGAATGCGTGTCGTCAGCATTACTCCATTTGTGTCACAACAATGAAGTGTATTATATTGCGCGGCACATTAGACTGATGCGCAATAGTTACCGACATATACGTAGCGGCATATTTTCATTACCAATTTTTGTGACATGTATGGAGTAATGCTCTGCCGTCGTAAATGAAAACACAGTAACTTCATTTACTGTGTTTATACAAGTTTGGTTCTTTAAAATCACGAGTTGGAGTACTATAAGGCAAATTTTTCGGTTTGTTTGTCGATGGATAGTTACCGAGATACCTTAGATAAAACCACAGTATTTTTTTAAAAATCAGAATATTTTTAATAAAAAACACAGTATGTATAATTTTTAAAGTTAAAAGACAGCAACCTATTATTTACTGTGATCTTTTTTAATACCTATAAGCATTTAAGAAATATTTTTGTTTGGTTACAACACGACTTCTTCGGATACTGTGGTTTTAGGTAAAATTTAGTTAAAAGTTGATTTATTAATACACGAATTAATAACAGTATCTCAATTACTATGTTTAAGGTGCCTGCAGTTTTTTATTTATTTAAAAATATATATTTATTTTACATGGTTAGAACACAGTAATGGGTAAAATTTACCTATAATACAGTAACCACTCAGTTACGGTGTTATAGCTTAAAAATATAAAATTTATCAAATTATTTTCCTAATTTAAAACACAATATCTAATTTAATTAATTAAACAATTATAATTTAATGTATATTTTTATGCAGAATTGAAGTTCTAACTATTTATTAAAGATTAAAAGAAATAATTTATATTGATTACTTTGTTCATGAAAACAAATATTTAACAACTGAACTTTGACCGCGTTTTTCTCAAAACGTCTTTTGTCAAGTCACTGTGTTTTCATTTACGACGGCAGTGCTAACTCCACGTGTTCTATTGTTAAGCATTCTGGCCATTTGTTTCGAGTTGTTTATTGCATCCTTTGTACACAACTAATACATTTTTAGCTTTTCCATAACACTTTGGGGGTACTAATTAAAATTACAACTTTCCTAGTACTCCAGCACCAGGTGTCCCGGAGTCTGTCCTACTGACTCTACCCCGGCATTCTATGGTCGAAATATTGTCTGATCCGAAAGTATCAGCTTTTACAAAACTCTTGCTTTTTTTTATCGCTGGCTCCCTAACTATTAGTAACACCTTAAAACATATTAATTACTAGTGAGGTGGTAAAAGATTTTTATATCAGTGAGATGAATCTCCTTTCGGATAGAGGTTTATAATATTATTTATACTTAATAACAAATATTAGGATAAGTATTTGTACACCTTGAATATTAAATGTATGGATCAATAAAACATCCATAATGGATTTATTGTTTTTCTGTCTTTCTCTTTTACATCAAATTCTGTTTCATATGCTGAGTGGCCAGAACGTAATGGACGTTGACATTCGGAAGTAATCTGACCAAGGTACCTCTACAATTTAACTATATTACATGGAATACGAAGTAACTATAATATATAGTAAACTGTATGTTGTCAAGAATGATACCGAAAATACAACCATTTCGTGGTTCTTTTCTATTCACCTCGTTGAAAAAAATTATATAAAATATTACAATGTATGTACGGTTATGGTTTTTTGACACGCACAAAGTATTTAAATTGATTGATCTAGGGTTTAAATTTCGCAGAAAAGTGCACTGAAAGAAATTGCAAGAATATCCCGTAACACGCACTGCGAACCCTAATTTGTTTAGTACAAAATACTGACTTTTACCTCTGAATATGTTTTAAAACGTCCACTATATGCTTAATCATCAACGACCAAGGGATGCACGAGAATATGCACTCCCACAACACAAGCAGACGTGGTGATGTTGTCCTGCCTAAAGCACGCCTTACGCAAATATAAAAGTTCTTTGGATATTTGAGCTTTAAGCCCTTTAACTAGCTTTCACTCTCTACAAAGGCGTCTGATAGGTTTATTAAACAAAAGTTGCAATCCACACATGCTTTCTATAAGCTGGGTATTTTATTTGAGCATACTAAGTCTTTCAAATAGGAATAACATCAATATGTAACTTTCAGGTACCTCATTTTCGTTTTATTGTTTAATAATAAAATTATCAATTTAATATTTAAAATGTACATGTTTAACATACGTTGATTTTTCCAATTTTGTTTTGATACTTTCTATTGTGTGATTATTTTTTGTTGTATAGAGTACTTAAGACGACTATTAATATTCTTATAATAATTATATATTTTATATGTATACCCATGTGCATGCAATCAGTTGTTATTTTCTTATTTGTCTACCGTGTAAAGCCGACTTTAGAGAACGCTACTGTCTAATAAATATTTCTGCTTTATATATTACTAGTAACTGACGAATTATAATATGCGATAACTAGCTTCAATTGATTATTTATTGTACATACTGAATTAATAAATTAAATACTGAATACTGAATTCGGAAAGATTGATTAAAATCTTTTTGATTTCATTTGACATCGTGGTATAACAAACAAGTATAGATTTTGGTCAGCTTCATATTTTCATTTCACTGTGTGATATCTGTACTATAAAATTATCAGCACAAAATTGGTACGAATATACATATTTATCAATTTCCACTGAATGTTGTTCTGAAGTTCTTTCATATAGCTACATTTAATATATACTTCGTCAATACAGCTTTGCCCACACAGCTGGTTTGTTAAATAATAGTAAGGAAACGATGCTGCCTAAACCACATATACGTATACCTAATAAAGTTCTTCATTTTGTACGAGAGTCGATGTAGTAAACTTTGTAATAAATTATATTAAATCGAAAAATACACTATATAAATATCAATTTGAATGTCAATACCAGTGAACGTCATTGAAAAAGACAGGTTTAAATATTACATATCCAACACTATTACCACTTACGCAACGTCAACGGTCCATTTACATAAAATTAATAAATTAGATATTTTTATTCTAATTTATTATTTTCTTCCAAACAAGCTAATTAAATAGATGGCCGTTATGACATACACGTGTTAATTCGCGCCAAATTTGAACCGTTTCCTTGATTTCTCATGGATTTTCCTGTTTTATTTTGATTATAGTAGATTGCGATCTGATAAAATAATTAAATAGAAATTTGTCTTCAAAATGATGAATTTAAGCAGTAATTATTTATCAACGGTCCATACCTGATCATATCATAGCTGAGCATGTCCATTTTTGGCTAATGATGAGATATAGAATATTTGATAAATTATAATCATGTTTATATTTATATTTAATATAGGTACACAATATATTTTGTAAAAAATACAATAAATAAATAATAACAGTTTACTTGAAGATGCGCAACAATAAGTCTACCATTGTACCATTAAATAGAGCATGTGTCAACTTATTGTCATATTTTTCACTTTTGTAAATTCAATCCCTGCTCCAGAATGTTACTGGCTAAGAATTCACAAGTGTAGTGTAGTGTACTTCAATTTATACCCTTTAATAAAGTGTCTCATCTTAAAAAGTCAAATTGAATTTGATCGTTCTTACCTCAATATGTAATTTTAATTTTATTATTTTTTAAAGAAAAGCACATTTTTTACTGCAGTACATTGTAACATTAACACTAGAGGCTTACGTGTAAACAGTAGCAAAATAGAGAGCACCGCAGACCACATTTTTTTTAAATAAACGCCGCCTAGCTAGGCCTATGCCCGTACTAAGGCAAGCGTACCAAGTAAACAGTGGCTTGTGCATAATTTAGACTTATTAATTTTAAAAAAAATTGCTAGGCATCAAGTAATATTAAAATGTAACTAATAATAATAAACACTGTAGGTATTTTCTTGGTACCCTTGCCTTAGTACGGGCCTAGGCCTAGTTAGGCAGCGTTGATCTAAAGAAGGACTGGGCTTAGGTACTATCTTTTTTGCTACTATTTACAACGGAGCCTCTAATGATAATATGTAATGTACTGTATTTTTAAAATTGCGCATTTCTTTAAATAAATAAATAAATAATAATTTAATATCGTAGTAAATAGAAAAATAATAATAAATAAAAAAAAATACGTGTGGCACTCGGGGACTGCCGCGGTAAAGCTATTGCATAGCATTTTTAACAACTTATACAATTATAATTATTATTTTTATTATATATTTAATAATTATTTATTTTATTTATTTTATTTTTTCTGATATCAGATAACTGCACTCTATCGGAAAACGTTGAAATTATTCCGAATCATTTGCGGCTGCGGTAGCAAATGATTCGAAATAATTTAAACGTCTTCCGATAGAGCGCCGCGCACGAATCTTTTATTCGATAAAGCAAAAAAACCGAATTATTCGAACAAATTTGTAGATAAAAAGATAGATAATTAAATTATCTTTAAAATGGTGCAGGTTTCATAATAATACGCCAGTTTCGGTTTCATAATAATACGTCGTTTTTGTGTTCGGTTAGACCTAATTTCACAAATTAATTACACTATGTAATATAAACAAAATCTAAAATATTCAAAGCTAAGAATATTAGGAAAATATTCTTGTTTAACATATATTTTTTTCGAATCGTAAGCAGTACTCGTTTAGACGTAATTATCAGTTTAAAATCATTAATTTTCGTTAAGAAATTTCTTCATTCGGTCGCCGCGCTGGCCTAGGCCCGCGATAAAAGCTATGCAATAGCTTAATAATAATAGTAATACAATTTATATAAATTAATTAATTATTAATTGTTAATCGATGTTTATGAAGCTTACCGTGTTTCAGTTATATGTAAAATGCTGCTCCAGCAGTGTGTCTATATGATAAAACTAACTACGTCACTGAATCACGAACTTGTATGAAGATTCCACGGTCACACGGGTGAATATTTTTAAAATCACGACCGTTCGTCGTCGTCGCACGCGCGTCGCTTCTGAAACGGCGAAATTCAAACTAATTTTCTATCAACACTGATTCGTTTGGCTGGCAGCCGGCCAGCGAGAACGCGGCACCGTTTACTGGTTATCGAACTGGCTTTCGTCTGCTCCTTATATCGTTTTTTTGCTACTTAACCCTGTGTCGGCGATTGGCTAAAATGTGGGTACAGTTAGGCGGCATCGTTTGCGTTTATTTGTATGGAATTCCGGACGGCCGTTGGCGCTTTTTTATAGAGCTTCGGCTCCGGCGAGTTGATCGTTCAACTTTATTAGGAGTTCGCTATACAAACATACCCAATAACCACGCAGTTTTTTTTTAATTTTAATAATCACAATCGAAAGCTATTTTCATTGCTACATTATATAAACGATAACCAATGGCGAAACTATTCGTAGCTATTTTTAGTCTGCGCCGCCCAAATGGGATAAAACCGTATCAGGGCTAGTGTTAGCTGTTAATTTATTAATTTATTTATTTAAAGTAAAGCACGAAGTACACATTACTGCAGCATTACAAAATATTTATGATTGGACCAGTGCCATAAAAGAAAGCACAATGCAGCATCTTGATCACGATTTTAAATCCGCCTAACTAGGCCTAGACCTGTACTAAAGCAGGCGTACCACAAAATTGTTTTACCTGTGCACATGTTTGTTTATAATGTAAACAAAAAACGAAAGAAGTCAAGTTAGGTACTTGAGAAGTTTTACAAAAGTCCTAAAATATCATTTAGACAAAATGATTTATGATGAAATCGGAATTACTGAAATACTTTAATTAATTATTACTTTCTACAAAAAACGTGTTACACGTACGTAGTATGTAGTTTCGAGCACAATTTAAAATACGAGTTTAAACCGGATCTCCCCGTTTTGAGTTTTTGAAAATCCTGGGAATCGTGGAATTATAAAAACAAGAATAATTTCAAAATCTGAATAGGTTATGTCCGAGTTAAAATAAAATTGTTGAAATGTCCAAAATGTGTGTAAAACTACCAGTAACCACTCAACAATGTGTGTAAAACCACTAGTAACATATTATTATACTTTGACGATGATGCCCAAATAGTGATACGCCAGCCACAGTGCTAATTTTAATCGGAGCTTGCGTAAATTGAATTTTATTTCAACGATTATTGTTTTAAAGAAAGACATTTATGTCTTAAAAACGTGTCTTTCAGCACTAGCAAATTGTTTCTAGTTATTATAAATAAAATACTCGTATATAGCGGAATTTCATGTTTAATTTTAATGACGATTTTAATATTAGCGATTTATTTTTATCAATAAAGCAATTTAAGTTTATGACCAAATTACTACAACGTTTAAATAATTTATTGTATTTAACTATTAGAGCCCTGTCCACCCTATTACGGGTTAGTTCCAGTTGGATGGCAGAATCGAATAAGCATGAAAATTTAGAATAAGCGTAAAATTTTTGCCTTTCGGGTCCTGTTATTTCTGTAGTCATAATTAATATTTAATTAAAATTAATTACAAAGAAGTAAATTAAAATAAAAAGACGCTAATAATACAAAATTTTTACAAAAAAAAAACCTACTCCATTTTTCTTATTATTGCAGCAGCCATGTCATTGTAAAACTTAGAACGGGCTATCATAATTAAATGCATATACAAAATTTCGTGCCTGTGCTATTGACCGTTGAGGAGTCCTCTCGTCGGAAACGAACCCTCGGTGCAGCAGACATGTCATGATGAAACTTTAAACGGGCTATCGTAATTAAATGCGTATACAAAATTTCGTGTCTGTGCTTTTGACCGTTGAGGAGTCTAATCGTCGGGAGCGAACCCTGGGTGTAGAATCAGGTCATGATTACCATATAAAATGCATTGTCATTGGAACTGAACAAACATGTATATTTTCAATTCTATTTGAAATTATTTAAGTAGTTATCTCAATTCCTCATGGATACCATCATCAGAACAGGATTTTGATAAAAATGAGGCCAATCTGGAAGTATATCCTTTCGAAAAAAAAATAATTTTCCAAATCGGGTCATAAATGATGGAGTTCTGAGGTAACAAACATTAAAAAAAATATGCATTCGAATTGTTAACCTCCTACTTTTTTTAAAGTCGTTAAAAATAAGCTGGTGCGATATGCGGACATTCTTGATTTTTTTAACGATTCAGACTTTTCAGCGTAAATATATCTCAGTTTTGGAGAGCAACAACAACGAGTACATTGACCTCCAAATTATTTCAGAAGATAATGTATAGAAAGGTACGTGGAAGGTAAATTATTCGCGAAGCTACGAAATATAACTCCATTCTACTATTTGAGATAATTGTGGAAATAAATTCGACAAAAAATGTGCTGACTGATTCTCTAAATAAGTATTTTCAAAAATAGCTTTATCCCTTCTTTCATTGATTGTTTAGGGTATTAGAATATAAAAAAAATCGGTTGTGTCACCCCAAGACTTTCCTGACTAGTAACCGGGGAGGTGCGAAAAAACAGCGACATTTTTTACTCTAGTACCCCAAATTTGTATGGCAGGTACCCCAAACGTTGGTCGTAAGTACCCCAAAAACTAATAGGTTCTTCCGATGGTTAACAGAAGCTTCTATGCCAAATTTTAACTTAGACAGATTAAGCGTCTGGGCGCTATCGCGGAAACAATTTTTTCGCCGGGAACCCCAAATTTGTATGGGAGGTACCACAACCGTAGGGCGTAGGGACTCCAAAAACTAATGGGTTCCTCCGACGGTTAACAGAAGCTTATATACCAAATTTCAGCTCAATCAGATTAAGCGTCTGGGCGCTATCGTGGAAGAATACATACATACAGATATACAGACATACAGACATACAGACATACAGACATACAGACATACATACAGACAGAGATCGGTCTGGAAATAGTCTCAATCGTCTCAGGGAGTCTCAAAATATATATTCCCATCTTCATCTCAAAATTTTTTTTTAGCGCGATCACAATACTTTCCTTTCCGATAGGTCGTCAGGAAAGTAATAAACTATGAACTTTAATAAAAGCTTATAATAAGCTTGAATTTGAATTTAGAAGAGCCAAAGTGTCTCCAATTATTTTACTTTAAACTATGTACAATTGATAAAATATGGTATTAGGCTGCCATAGTACATTTTGGTAATTAATCTTCACCAGCGTCGTGCAGGTGGCGCTAGTAGCATTGTTCAATGAAACTAATAGTAATATTATGTTTTTCCATCTGTAATAACATTGATAATGAATGTTTTTTTAAGGAGTGATTATAGTAAACCATTATTTAAACGATGATAACAATAATATTCAATTATTAGTGCCATCAATCGCATTCTTATATAATAATAATAATAATAATAATAATAAACTCTTTATTTGCACTTAAAAAGTATACAAAAAAGGCGAGCTTATTGCCACATGGCAATGTCTTACAGCTAACCTAAACATAGTGGTACATGCGCGCATTGTGAAAATAAAGATTATTACATAACATACAGACAAGTGGAAGAATTTAAGACTAATAGTGCCCGAGGAGAGGAAATTGGGAGAGGAACAGGAGAGAAAGGGAAGAACTGGTTACTTCTTAGAAAGGTAGTAATCCTTAAGGTGAGTCTTAAACGATGGTAAAGAAGGCGAGTTTCGTATATTTGCTGGGAGATCGTTCCAGAGTCTTGCACCATGGACACAGAAAGAATAGGAATAGAAATCACTATTATGACTCGGAATTTTTAATAAACTGTCAGAGGCTGACCGAAGTACGAGACCGTGGGAACTTAGTGGTTCAAAAAGCCCCTGGAGATAGGATGGTGTTAATTGGGTGAGTACACGATATAGGAGAGCCAGTATATGAACATTTCTTCTTTGGCGTATTGGCAACCACTATAACTGTGCCCTATAGCCGGACACTTGATCATACTTACGTAGACCGAAGATGAATCGTATGCATACATTTTGCAAACGTTCAAGTTTGTTGAGCAGTTCCTCTGATAAATCGAGATAAGCCACATCTGCATAGTCAAGGAAAGGCAAGAGGAGAGACTGTGCAAGAGATTTTTTTGTGTCCATAGGAAGAAATCTTCTGAGTGTTTGCAGAGGGTGAAAACTAGCAAATATTTTACGACTTACCTCGTCCACGTGTGGTTGCCAGGATAAATGTTCATCGATAATTAGACCAAGATCTTTCACTTTTTGCGACAATGGTATGGTGATATCGTTTAGTTTTAAAAGCGGAAGGGATTTTACATTTACTCTGGAGAGCAATTTACGACCTCCAATGAGTATAGCCTGGGATTTCAAAGGGTTGATTAGTAGACCCATCAGCGCACACCATTCTCAAATGGCCTGAAGATCAGAGTTCATGATGGCGATCGAGGCATTGATGTTTTCGGGAGAGAAATGATTATATATTTGGACATCATCTGCATACAGATGAGTATGTCCACGAACTTGGTTGGAGATAGGATTTATAAATATTGAGAAAAGAAGCGGGGACAGAACCGCACCTTGTGGAACTCCAGCCGCTAGATTAACCGCTAGATTATATAGACTGATTATATCACAGTAATAATACGGATTGATTAGAATGCCATCTAATCTATTTGTACATTAAAGTGCCTATTTATTGTGAATGGAAACCTGTATAGCTTATTCAAATTAACGTCTTTAGTAAATAATAATAATATATTATTAGTTATGATTTGACAATTCGTTTGGTATTATATTATTGTTTTATATTAGGATATTACAACGGATGTGCATCTTTGTAACGCCATAAGTATATATTATATATTATATTATATTATATTATATTATATTATATTATATTATATTATATTAAGTATATTATATTATATTATATTATATTATATTATATTATATTATATTATATTATATTATATTATATTATATTATATTATATTATATTATATTATATTATATTATATTATATTATAGGCTACTAAATATAAGAGAACATTAATCAATGTTTTTTTTTCACCCACAAGGCATATGCCTTTTCGTGGAACCCACCTTGTTGCCTATTGGCACCATCTTCTAGGTGGGCATTTGTAGCATCATGCAGTCAAACACTCAGGCGGTCACCCATCCCAGTATTGACCGCGCCCGCCGCTGCTTAACTTCGGTATCAACGAGGAGAACCGGTGACAACGGGGCTACGGACGCTACTTTATGGATGCCATCTACACATTCCGTTTCATAGTAAACTTCTAGCTGCCAAGAAGTAGTACAGCATTGAGCAACGTAATATCCTATATAAAAGCAATACTTCTTCTACGCACGCTCAATGAGAACGAGGCGATGCAATTGCTAAGCCGATTTAAAGACCCTCAAATTAGTACTCTCCACTTCCAGCACTATTTGCCTACCAAGTGCTGATGCAAAGATGCTGGGACAGGGATCAAATCGCATACATCTATTTTATTGATTAGGAGAAGGCATTTGATCGCGTAAAATACGACAAGCTTATCCAGATATTAGGAAAAGCAGGTCTCGATTCAAAAGACGTGTTAATAATATAAAAAAACCTCTACTGGCAGCAGACAGCAAACGTACGTGTAGAACGCAAACTCTTATATGATGTGAAGATTTTAACAGGAGTGTATATTATCGCCATTGTTGTTCAATTTATACGCTGAAGAGATCTTCTCCTTGAAGCCCTTGAAAACGCAACTGAAGGGATTGTTATAAATAGGAGATCCCTTAACAACATTCGATACGCCGATGATACTATTCTCCTTGTTAGCTCTATCGAAGACCTACAAAGTCTACTTAATAGGGTTGAGTCGATCAGTGCACAAAATGGTCTGAATATAAGCATCAAAAGGACCAAGTTCATGGTTGTCGGACGTACATTGTCAGCTGCCACCATCCACATTTTCGAAACCAACCTCTGGAGAGGGTTTGCTAATATAAATATCTTGTCTGTATTGTGAATGATCAAGAAAACCATAGTGTGGAAGTCAGATGTCGCTTCGAACAAGATAGAGCTGCGTTTATCAAAATGAGCCAACTCTACTGCAACTGTGTCTCAAACTCTCTACTAGATGCCGCATGGTGCGGTGTTAAATATTTTCAATGTACGAAGTAGAAACCTGGACACAGGACAGTGTAAAAGGTTAGAAGCTTTCAAAATGTGGATTTATAGGAGAATATTGAAAATAAGTTGAATGGATAGTCACAAATAAGACGGTCCTGCAAAGAATGCACAAAGGATTGGAATTACTTAAGACCATAAAGAGAAGGAAATTGCAATAAACGCGCCACATCGTAGTAAAAAATAATGCCTTCTCCAATTAATCCTGCAAGGAAAGGTAAAAGGCTACCGAAGACCTGGCCAAGCAAGAACCCACTGGCTGCAAAACCTCGCTGAATGGTTCAACTCAAGCTCCACCGAGTTGTTCCGCGCCGTAACATCACGGGCCCAAGTGGCCATAATGACCGCCGACCTCCGATAGGAGATGGCACTTTAAGAAGAAGAGGATTGGTATATTTACGCCGGAAAAAGTTAAACTTTGCATGGTAGAGATTAAATTCAACCAAAGACTTCTATGATCTACCAACATTCTTATCATATGTTAGTCATTAGTTTCCCTTCATACATAATGCCTGAAGGCTATATAGGCGACACCAGCTGTGTATAAAGATAAGGGGAAAATTCAAAATTGAATTGTAGATTACAGACGGATTTCAATTCTATCAATATTTTCTTAGATATTTGGGTTGGAAATATTTTTATATCATTATGTAATGTAATTATGTAATTAGTTTCTTATTACATGTACAATGTAATTACATGTAATCACAATGTAATTAGTTTCTTTTTAGTATAATAAAGGTATTTTTTAAATAGATATTTTAATAATATCGATACTTTCTGCAAAGAGCAGTATGCTCATTATTGCTCATCGTTCCGTACACAGTACTGTATTTGAAGGGACTAGGCCCTTTCTCAGTTAGGCCATTAAGACTCATGAGTTTAGGGTCGGCCAAATTCACGGGTCAACACACATCCTGCAGCCTCCACGCAGAAGTGCGAGCCCGGATAGAACTCTGGCCTAATGGGCCTAATGGGAGCTAATGGGCCCTTGCTGAGTTGGCCAAGAAGACCTATTCTGTTGAGGCTTGGTCACACTCTCGGGTCAACACCCATCCGGCGGCCTGCACGCATGAAGTGCGGGCCCGGGTAGGACTCTGGCCTTAGGGCTAGTTTCCCCTAGGAATCAAACTTCTGGCTCTCCTGGACGGTCTGTGCACCGTGCGGCGTAAGCCAATCGACTGTGCACTCTGACTAACAGTCGGGGGAGTATGGAAGCAGTACTGTTTACTATAGAGCGGGGGTGGTTGCGGACCTTACGGCGACTGCTCTTGAAACGACCATCCGCTACCCGATACTCGGTGAACAGCCTGGCAAAGGATGCCGAGGTCCGCGATAGATTCGGTATACACCGTTTCACCGCTTCGTAAGGGAGAGGACCGTGCAAGCGACCTCGAACTCGTAACCAATCGAAAGACCGGAGTAATCTGGTCGCAATTGGAAGCAAGGGCGTGAGTGTAAGCTCGCTGGGTAACACTACTGGCTATCTCGCGGTTAAGGCGTTGGCCTCTTGCGGGCATGTGGCAGAGCTTGGCGGTGGATTGTTTTGTCTAAGTCTTCTTCGTTCACTTCACGGGAGAGAGAACGACTAATCGTTAAAACTTCCTGAGGTGACGGGTTCGCCCGTTGTAGTTGACAACTCTATATGTATGGAGGATGGCTAATTAATGAGTTCTATCGACCGGGCCAAATTTCTCGGTCTCTCGCCCACAAGCTAAGATCACGCTTATTGCGCCAATGCACTGAAACTAAAAAGGGATAGAAATCCTTTGAAAGATTGGGATTTCTGTTGGTGAAAATAATGTGCCACACTCCGCCTTCTTTACTTATTATTAAGTTAAGAATGCGAAGCATAACTATAGCTACGTTTGCTTTTTCGCCTTACGTATTAACTTATTAAAATGTTAAACTCCATAGAAGACAAGTAAAAAACATTTTATTTTTGCTGTGCGGCGTTGTATGTAGCAAGTCGAGATTCGTGCTTATGTCTGTTATATCCACAAATTTAAGAATTTATAAATTTTGCGAGAATCACTTTAGCGAAATGTTCCACATCGCCACTCCGATCACCTTTTACCGTCAAGCCAATCTTTTTATAGGAAACGCGTAATCTGACACACAAATTCATTTTGAAAACATGTCTGCCGCGAGCTCATCGGGGACCAAAGGTGCGACTGAGTAAGGTTCGGAATAGCTTTCTCTGCCAATCTTACTTATTCTACAATAAACTTCCATTACTCATCAGGGGCCTTGGGGAGGTTCACTTTAAGAAAACGGTACAGGGTATTTTGACTGAAAACCCCGTTTATAGCATTGAGGATTTCGATAATATCAATTTTTCGCAGCTCTATTGACCTACTTGACTATTATTATTCCTTATTCTTTCTATTATTGACCATTACAATTATTGCGTTTTTTTTCTTCTTCTAACTATTGGCTATTGACTATAATTATTATTACTGATTTGTTTGTATTTGTGTTTTTTATTTAAAATATTTTCCCGTATGATAATTTGTGAAATTATCCAATATTTGTTTGATTATTTAGTACTATTGTCTACATGAAAATTTTACGAAATTATGTAAGAATTTTGATTAAAAATATTGGATGATGTTGTTTCCTCTATATAACCTAGAAAATAAGCGCTTGGATGTTCAAAGTTCATACCTTGCAATACCGACGTTCATATCTTATACCTTAATAGGTATTTATTTAAATCTTATACTTGTTATTTTTATTAGTTTTGACATAACCGAGTGTAGGAACTCCTATCAACTGGTTTGAAATAAAATAAAAAAAAATTAAAAAAAAGCGGCGCCTAGATACAGGCCAGGTTCGGTCACCGGTGACCAACATGGCGTTTAACGTGTTAACTAAGCGCATCTTATATCGTCTTTCTTTTTACTATTTCTTTATACATTATATTTTATTTGTCGCTAAATCTTATACATTGTTACGTCATTTATCGTTTACTTTATCATTCATTACCTTATTAATATCATTTTTATTACATAAGATTAATTACTAAGCCTACTGTACAATGGTGTTCAT
Source organism: Micropterix aruncella (assembly GCA_944548615.1). Lineage (NCBI taxonomy): Eukaryota > Metazoa > Arthropoda > Insecta > Lepidoptera > Micropterigidae > Micropterix > Micropterix aruncella. The sequence goes on along the minus strand of OX155968.1, from coordinate 21,921,903 downwards.
TTTTCATAATTCTGAAATTGATTAGGTATGAGATATTTATCTGCAATAATATGTCAAACAGATGTATAGACTAACTTTTCCTGTTGAATTGATTGTGACTGCCTTTAGAGACGCGAAATTTGTGATTTTTTTTCTTAGCCGTAGCATTTGTTGTTGCGGGTCTTTCACCTTATGTATCATTGTTTTCGAACTAAACGTTTGTGCTTTTGTTTAGCTAAAGATAAACTTGTTTGTAAAATATCTATATTTTTTTTCAGTTATTGTCTTAGACAATTATTGAAAAACCGTTCTTTTGTTGCCATTGCCGCTATCTTATTATGAGTGTTCCTATTTACGATTAATATACCTTTATCAATAGTTTTATAATTTTACTTCTTTACACCTTCCAAGTTACACACATTCCAAGGCTCGATGACGTCAGGATTATGGAGAATTTCTCGACCTCACAGAGGAGTTATCCACCAAAGTTGAGCGTCTCCAAAATGTTTGCATTCGGTATATCCATGGCCTCAGAAAATTTGACCACATCACGGAGTACAGAGAAAAGCTTCACTGGCTGTCGACCCAGGAGAAAAGAGACATGCGAGTTCTCTGTATACTTTTCAAGTTCTTGGATAGCGTCGCTCCCAATTATCTTACCGGCAGATTTACTGCACTATCGGCTCATAGAAGCCCTCTGAGATCAAAAGACAACCTGCTACTCTCCATCCCTAGTCACAGCAGTGACTTCTTCTAATTCTCTTTCACCGTGCATGGAGCTCATCTTTGGGATGCTTTGCCGAAAAATGTCAGAACCGCGCCAAGCATAACATCTTTTAAAAACAGACTCAGACAGCATTTGAAATCTTCCAGATAAATTCTCTTTCCCCTTCCATACCCCTCCTTTTTAAACTTTAGCGTCCTTATAGCGTGTTTGATTATTTTTATGTAGCAAACCTGTGCCCACAAAGAGTTAAGTATATATTTCTTTCTATCCTCTTTTATTTTATTTGTCATACTCTTTATATAGGTTAAGTTATGTAGTCTACTCGCAAATAATGTTCATACAATAGTATATGTTAGCTCTAAAATATAAGCTCGTCTTTTCTTAAGAATAAAGAGTTTTATTATTATTATTATTAATGATAATAATAGTACATTATCTGTGAAGCATCCTGCACAAAGATCAAGTTATTCCCATCAAATGTAAAAGGCATGGACGGGGCACTTGCCCTTATACTAGGGGTGCCTATTGCAACGGGCGAACCCGTCACCAGAAAGATATAACAGCATCGGGTGGTTCTGTCTCATATGGAGTGATCGTCAAAGACTTAGCGGGCAAAGACAATCCACTGTCTAACTACACCGTACTCCCCTAAGAGTCCAACACCTTATCGCAAGGCACTGTGAAGTGAACCCAGCGGACCAATACCAGATTCCGACGGATTTCTCCATTCTCTTGTCTGGTTCCAGATATGAAGTTGCTTGCGCAGCCTCTAACTGATGTAAACGGTAAATCAGTTGGAATTTATTGCTGAACTAGGCGCCTTTTGCCCGTCAATATCACAATGGATCTATGATATATGATATCAGGATAACAACTACCCACGCTTCTTAGGAAATCAACGTTTCCAGACTCCCCCGGTTATTCACCTGAGTTCACAGTCGATTGGCAAAAGCCGCGCAGTACCACCCGAGGCGTTCTCCCGGTCCGAAACCTCCGAGCCCAACTGTCTACAAATGTGTGTTACAGCTGTAAGCAGAGCTCACGGCAGCCATTCAAGGTTAGTCCTTCTAGGAGGCTACCGAAGGGGGTGGACCTGCGAGATAAACTCATTACAGAACTCATTATAACTCATTACTCAAATATTACTGAAACAATAACACAGGCAGGTCATTAGGCTCAACAGGATCTTTACGACAAATGTCCGTTAATGACCCCATCTGGGTGCTGCACTGTTAGTTTCTTTTCGCAACATTTCATCGATTGGATTTCCCGCAATTAAAAATCCAATTTCAATAATAGCGTAGGCTATCGATCGCAACATAACGAGTACATCTGGAAATTTGAAGCTAAGAATACGTATGTAAATCTGTATGCATAAAATCGCCTGTTATAATATAAAAACATAATAATTTCCAAGGATTTGGAATAACCTATAATTTCGGTTATAAAATCGTCATCCCCTCATTTACACTAAATAAACCGGTCAAGTGGGAATTTTATATGCTTGCCGAAAGTTCCGCAGAATATGACGTCATACCACGAAGTAAATTTAATTTAAAACCAAACATTTTGAATGAAAGGATAACTATTAAATTAATCGAGATATTGACTCACAATGGGCCGCATTCCCGACGCAGATGCGTACAACTGCGTCTCTTTTAATTTTATGGCTCCTCTTCACAATGGCCCATGATGGCCGAGTACAGGCCATCGATTGTTTGTCAATTAAAAAAGCAAGGACTTTGTCATTTCGGTAAGTGTACCGGTGTTGATCTAACTATCCTCAGAATAGTTCCAACAAGCGAGGTTACTTGGGTCTGGAAGTGTATGCTGTATTAGTAAGCATAGGATATAAATCATTCCTGTGATGGGGATCGTGTTAGGCTCGTTAATAGGGACATCTGTCATATAGACTTAAGTGTAAACTTCTCGACCAGAAATTACGATTTATATCTTATATCATGGGAACGAGCAAATGAAGTATTTTATTTTAATTTTTATTTAATAGATGGCTGATAGCGAGCCCAGCAATCGTATATCGTCCTTTTAAAGAGTGGATATATTCGAATTTCAAATCATATTTTCGATATGTCATTCCGCATTTAAGAGACGATTGATTGTGATTTTTTTCATTGTTTTTGCTTTAATTTGTCTTTAATAAAGACATTTTATTTTGGTTTGCAAAAGGGTACGCTTTGTTTTTGAGATGTGGATGAAGGGCGATCGTTCGCTTGCGATAAAGGGATCCCATTAAACCTACATTGCACTGTCGAAAGTGGTGCTCATCCAGACATACATCTCATTTAAAATAAGCATTTCCAATCCAGTCCGGGAAAACCTTCCAGCTATGTAAGTGGCTTTGTTATTTTTAGTTTTTCGTCAAAGTATCATCCTTTAAACGAATTCTTTAAAAAAAGATTATATATATATATATATATATATATATATATATATATATATATATATATATATATATATATATATATATATATATATATATATATATATATATATATATATATATATATATATATATATATATATATATATATATATATATATATATATATATATATATATATATATATATATATATATATATATATATATATATATATATATATATATATATATATATATATATATATATATATATATATATATATATATATATATATATATATATATATATATATATATATATATATATATATATATATATATATTTATATATATATATATATATATATATATATATATATATATATATAAATATATATATATATATATATATATATATAAATATATATATATATATATATATATATATATATATATTTATATATATATATATATATATATATATATATAAATATATATATATATATATATATATATATATATATTTATATATATATATATATATATATATATATATATATATATATATATATATATATATATATAT